>PVJI01004930.1:0-102516 GCA_004026765.1 Micronycteris hirsuta
GGGGAGGAGGGAGGCTGGGGGGGTGGGACGGGAGGGGAAGGGAGGGGGGAGGGGAGAGGATGCAAATAACTGTAATTAAACAAAAAAATAATAAAAAAATAAAAAAAAACTGATAGCTGTTGGAAGAATGGAAGCTGGGGGTGTTAGGGACAGATCTGGGTTATCTGGTTTCGAGAATGGCCACAGCCCAATTTGCACAGTGCCCTCCACACACATCAATCTACGTGGGACCCCCTGCTTGCTCTGTCTGCATGAGCATGTCTTTTTCTGTTGAAATAGATGGTATGTGTATTTCTCTGTCTCCTGTGTGTAATTCAAGACATTCTTAAAATTATCCACTTTAAAAATCTTACTCTTTCACTCTCTCTCACTTATTACTGAGTCAAAATTTTAGAATTTTCTTAATTAAAATTGGAAATCCTTTAAAATGAAAAACTTGTTGAAGAGGAAATTTATTTATTTCATATCAATCACTAGACAGCTATCACAATACTTGAGTTTTAAAGATGCTTGGGATTTTAATATCAACAGTGACATTTTAATTTTTCTGTCATAAATGTTGCATAGACCATGCATTTGATGATATAACAATAGATGAATGTATAGCTAGACCACCCATCTGTATATTATCAGCTGTATAGTCAGTAACTATATATGCACATACATATACATATTTGCATACGTATGCATCCATACATATGTGTTAATGCTTATATAAAATCATATGTTAATATATTTCTTCCAAGCTGAATATTTATTTGTTCTCATTATATATGGATATCTAGCTTGACATTGATCTTTTAATGAATTCCACTTGACAGAAGAAGTCAAAGATATGGTTGAAACTCATTTTTTAAAATATTAAATCAATTTTAAAAATGTACCACATCTGCACATAAAAATTGAGTACTAACCTAGATAAGCATTCTATGAATTATAACTTTTGTGCAAATGAACAAATTTATTCAGTAGGATGAGAAGTGTGGAAAATTGCGATTCACTATAAAATTAATGTAACAGAAAATTTTCTCTTTGCAATCTAAGGCCTTTCTTAACTCAACATATATCTTGAGATTCAGTATTTTATTAAATGCAGCTGGATCAAGTTTGAGCATTTATATATCACTCTTGTCCATGGAGATAATTAATATGAGTTGATATAGCTTTTTATTTTAATAAGTGCTTATTTTCAGATCTCATGACAGTTAGGTGCTTTAGAAAACTTCATTATAATTTGGATTCTGAAACACCTATCTTGATATTCAATGTATAAATCAAATTTTCTTTAACTCCGTGGGGAGGGAATTCTCTGCTAGGGTCCTGTGCCTTGTGGTTGTGAAAACTCAAGTTGTTTTATAGGTAGAAACTAAGGAGAAAATTGTCATTGACCATATTCAATAAAGGAAGACTTTTTTATGTGAATGAAATAGTTAAGGTTTATTCGTTGTATTTGTTTCATATGAATGGGAGTGTTTGTGTTTATATGTGTGTTTCCATGGACTTAATTTTTAGGAGTGATATTTTTATTTTTTATTTTATTTTTTTTAATTTTTTTAAAGATTTTATTTATTTATTTTTAGAGGAGAAGGAAGGGAGAAAGAGTAATGTATGGTTGCCTCCCACATGGCCTTCACTGGGAACCTGGCCTGCAACCCATGCATGTGCCCCGACTGGGAATCGAACCAGGACCTTTTGGTTCCCAGCCCGCGCTCAATCCACTGAGCTACACCAGGCAGTCTAGGATTGATATTTTTAGAAAAGACTGCATTTCCTGTTAGATTGGACTCAAAAAAATTAACCATACAGATAAAAGTACGATTTGGTTACCATATACAAACATTTGGATTTTTCACTCAAGCAGCAATTCAAATGCAGTGAGTTTTACTGAGTATATAAGGTAGAACTGAGGCTAAGTTGGTGTAAGAACTAAAAACCTCAGTGTTTATAAAGAAACTGTTGGTGTTTCAGCCCTGCTCCACAGGGCTAATCGGAGGTTCAGCTTGTTGCTTCAGCCGTGATCTTGCTCTCCATCACCGGGAATGCATCTAGTCACATTCCAAGGCCAGTCCACAGCAAAGGTAAGAGAGCTGGGTACTCATTAAGACTCTGCACCTAATTTCAAAGTGTAGGGATTTTTCCAACACCACCAACCAGTTCTCTCAGACTCCAGCTGGTATTCTACAATTCAACTCAGTTCTTATACTATTTACTTGGAGATAGCATCAGATCCCACAGATGTAGGGCTCAGTTATGTAAAACTGCCCCCAGGCCCCCCGCCCCAATTCAGACAAGAGTCTTAAGTCCAGGCTATTTTCTGTGCTTCTGACAAACTGGTTACTGTTTAGAGGTTTCCACACCCTCCTCCTTGGGTTTGACTGATATATTAGAGCAACTCACAACACATAGAGAAACATTGTACTTACTTGATTACCAGTTTATTATAAAAGGATATTACTCAGGAGCAGCCAGATGGAGGAAAGCGCAGAGCAAGGTATTTGGGAAGGGACACCAGTATCCATGCCCTCTCTAAAAGCTTTACCCCCAAACCTCAGTGCCTTCACCAACCTGGAAGCTCTCAAACCCAAGTACTTTGTTTTTTTTTTTTTTTATGGAGGCTTCACTAAAGGATGATTTATTAAATCATTGGTCATTGGTGATTAATGCAACCTTTAAACCCCTCTGCCTCTAGGTGAGTCACAAGGTTTGCGAATGAAATTTCAATCCTCTAATCACAGGGTTGGTTCCTATGGCAACCAGCCTCCATCCTTAGTTGCCTCCAAAGTCACTGCATTATCATAACAAAAGACACCTTTACTGATCTCTCCACTTAAGGAAATTCCCAGGGTTTTAGGCGCTCTGTGCCAGAAACAGAGGTGAAGACCAAATATATATTTCTTGTTATAAATTGCAGTATCACACTCACATTAACACACAATGTTTTAAGGCCAAGGTCTGGAGGTGGAACACATTATTTCTGTCCACCCCCAGCTGCGCTGAACTCATTTATGTGACTGTTCACAACTGCAAGGCAAATTGTGATATGCAGTCTCTGGCTAGTGCTCAGTTTTAATGCTGGGTGGGGGGTTCATTGATTAAAAGTAAGAAATGGAGAATGCGTGCTGGGAGATTGGTAGGTGTATCAATCAATCTGATGTCTGGGAAAGGCTTAAAAGTTTTCTGATTTTTTCTTTTTCTTTTTTTTTTTTCTTTTTCTTTTTTACCTTTTCACTCAGAATGACTTGGAGGAGATTAAAGAATATCACTATTGTTCCCAAAGGAAGTAGGTTCTTCAGTGGTGTGGTGGGAAGACAATTTCAGGGCCACTCAGTAAGAGGAGTTTTAAGACAGTGCCAAGATCTATTAGAGCAAAAAGTGACAGTGCACTCCCGCAGAAACAGAGCGAGGGAAGGCTGTAAGGCAGCTACTGCCCAAGGTCCTTGCTGAGCTTCCAGATACGGGCTTGGGCTGGGGAAAGAGCAGGCTTTCTTTCAAAGGGTCCAACGTCTTTCCGGGCCTTCGGAGGGGCTTGTGCCCTCCCCCTGTTACGATCGCCACTTTGTCTCCTACTGTGCATTCACTCAGTGAAAGAGATCCCCTCCCAGTTTTCTGAACCACCACGCCTTACTCAGTCAGGCACATTCTCCTGGGTGACCAAAAAGCTGTCTGTCCTGACTACTTTCTACTTTTTTCCCGTTTGGTAGAAGGATCCTTGATCCTGTCACTTCCCCCGGGTGACTGTGAGGCTGAATTCCCCCACCTAATCGGGACTAATCCAATGACCACCAGTTCCACTAGCTCTCTCCTGTTTTGTTCATATCTAACAAACCACCAGCTCCAACGCTGTGAGTAGATTTCAGAATATTGTCATTTAATTGTGCTACAGTCAGTAGTTTAAAGCACTGTTTCTAACTATGCCTATGTTCTTTGTGACTTTAATCTGAGAGACAAGCCACATTTAATTATCTAACGGTAATAAACACAATGTTAGGTCTATTTCCCAGAATTATCTCCTTGTGCTCTCTATCACACGTGGATGGTTAATACCATCTTGAGGATTTGCAGGGGAGATCAACTGCTATAGTAGACACTGATGGGGTGCAGGGCATACCAGTCAAAATATGCCTAAGTGGCATATTAATTATTTTGAATGAAAGTTACTAGAGAAACAGCCAGTGGAAGAAGGACATTCGGCCCATCTCCCCACTCTGTGCGGCTACAAGCAGGACATAAAGATCCCCTGTGACAACTCCCTGGTAGAGAGACATTTATTTCTATTTAGCGAGAGAGAATTCAGGGCCCAGTAGGCTATCTAAACAAACTCTGCTCAGTTACTTCATTAATTAGTACCAAAATCTAAGTTTCTTCACAAATGTTTTGTTGTCTAAAAGGTGTATAAACAACCTGCTCTGGTCATTTCTTAGGTCCTATGTCTACAAGACCTCATATGTACAAAATTGAATTTGTTTTCTTTTTCCCTGTGCTGTATCAATTAAATTATTAGACTAGCCAAAAGAACAGAGGGGTGGGGGAAATTTTTTACTCCCTGACTTATCATATCATACAGATGTGTGTGTCCACATATATAGTAATGTGTAATTCATATGCATGTGTGTATATATTAGATATAATAAGAAATATGATATGGATACATATATATTACTTATATTAATGTGTTTTAGAGAGAGAGGAGAAAGAGGAAGTCATAAAAATAAATATATCTCTGAAATTAGAAATCAAAGTCAGAAAAAAACATCACAACTCACTCTAAATAAGTTGAAAGAGAAGTTTTGTAAATATTTTGATGAAAGGTAGTTTACTCAAATGCTGCCCCCAGTTAAAGTTACTCTGTGTTCCTCTCATGGTGATTCACTCTTCTATATTCAAAATTCCCCAATGAATTTGTGTTTCTCTGTGATTTGTGTTCAAATTTTTGTATTATTTTAAGTAGGAGCATCCAGTGTCCAAGACAGTTGGTGTTTGAAGAAGGGCTTGTGAATGTAGTCCACGGAGCAAACTCTAAGGCCCGAAAACCTAGAGGAGATTCAGGACCATAATGAGGCTAGCTGAGCCCAGCCAATAAGGGATAGTAATAGTGGCAAGAAAATATATAGAAAACTGGAAGAAAGAAATGCAAACAGTGAGGTGCAAAGAAACTAAGATTCTGCAATTGATCTTGAAATGAAACATAACATAAAAAACGCTTTCACAACTCTCCAAAGCAAAATCAAAGCATTTGCAATGCTTCTTGCTCAAATAGAAAATCTTTTTCCAACTAACTTAAACCACAAGGGAATTTTTCTATACCTAGAAGTGCAGATGTACAGCTAGGATAATTCTGGGATTGAGGATTGACTTATTTCAGCACATGCAGCTCTAATTCCCTAAGATTTTCTCCGTGTGGCTACTTCATGTCCCAGTGGTTAGCAAAAATGATAACAGCTGTTAAACATGTCACCTGGGTGAAGACACTGTCCAAAGGAGGATAACGAGGAAGGACTTTCCTAAAGTCCCTGTCAAATACCTCTGAAATGCACTGCCACTAATTGGACCATCGGCACATTTCTGAACCAAATGACACATTGTTATCTTATATTCCAGTGTCTTTCCAAAGTGTTATTGCTTGTTGTTCTGACATACTTAAATAGTGTCACCATTCACTTTTTAAAATTGTTCTTGTTTGGATTAGTAGTTATATTGCTGTTCTGCCTCAAATCAGTTTTGGGCAAACCATGAAACTTGGAATGGGATGTTTTTTTTTTTTTTTTTGTTGGGGCACCTGCGCCCAATGAAGAGAGGGAATACCTGAAGGAAATCAGAATTCTTCATGGACTAGAAAGCAGAAAGGGGGTCTGTAAGAAGTAAAAAAAATGTCATGCATGGTGTCTCTTCCTGATGTTGTGAGCTGAATTGTGTGCCCCCTCAAACACTTATGTTTAGTCCAAAGCCCCAATATGATTGCATTTGGAAAAAGGCCACTAGGAAGTAATAGAGGTTAAGTGAAGCCATGGGAATGAAGCCTTAATCCAATCAGACTGCTGTCCTTTTAAGAAGAGAAAGAGACACCAGAGATCCCTCTCTCTCTGCACACAGAAACCAATGCTGATGGCATCTGAACTTGGACTTTCAGCCTCCAGAACTGTGAGAAAATAATGTTTAATTGCTTAGTCCACCAAGTCTGCTGTATTTTCTTACAGAAGCCTAAGCAGATTAATACACCTGCTATATATTTTTTATCTATTTGTGTTTACCTATAGCTCTAGGCACTTTCAATTGTGAGTGTTTAGAGGGAAATGTGGGCTGTTTTTCTTTTTTTTTCCACTCCATCTGCCTCTGCATTTAGGATTCTCTAGTTCTCTAATTATAGAGTGAAATCCTCAAGTCTTGGATGAAGAGTCTGGCTGTACAACTCTCCCACCGTCCCCAGGCTTTTCAAATGCCATGGGCTGTGTGTATTCCTGGGCAGCTGTGAATCCCTCTACCCTTCCCTTATGCCCCACTTACGGGCTGACTGACCTGCCATGGGGCTCTGTGAAACTTTCATTGGACTCATACAAGAAAAAACAGAAGCATGCCATATGATGTGCAAGAATATTTAAGAAGAACCTTAAAAAAGAAGGTTTCATCAGAATTGTGGTGAAATTTATGGTCCAAATTGAGGGGAAGATGTTTTTTAAACCTAATCTCAGCTTGGATCTTCCTCACATTTGTTCTAAGTACCTAAGCCCATTCACTTGTTTTTTTTCCTCTTAGTTGAAAAACCTTTAGACTATGAACATCACTTCCTAATGCTCTATTTGTCCTCAAATAAACAGAGAACCTCAGGTTAAATGTCCTTAGGGCCATATTAAATTTGCTTTCCATCAAGTTTATTAAGTCATATTTACCAAGACAACGAATCCCTAATCTAAACGTTCAGTTTTCATTTAATGTATAAGTTCTGAACATTGCAGGGCAGGGGAGTGGGGAAGGTTTACACTGTATATGTGTGATTAGACTGAGCTGGGACTGTTACCACTTAATTGTTACGACTGCAATTTATTGGCTTCTAAACATTGTGTGTACACAGCACTACTGAAGATGCAAAACATTATTTGTTAACATGTTCAGGAGGACCTGGGACAGCAAACTGCAGTAAACTATACTGGAATTTCTGTAGTAAAACATGAATATTCACACTAAGTGTGATACAGTTGTAAGATCAAGTCAGCTTTTGCTTCTGAAAGTACTTGGGTCAGGTTGAGTTTGCAGCCATCTGAGTTAACTAAGAAGTTTTATTCTTCAGAGTTTTGGACTTCAGAATTGGATAAGGGGTTATAGAACTGCAATATCTTCCCAGCCCAAGTTTAAAGGGAAGAGACTGAGGCACAGACAATAAAGAAACAGGTTCAAGATTTCATGGCTGATAACTAATGACAGTATAATTCAAATTCCTTCAATGCAGACTCATTAGGTCATCTCGGTGAAATGACTAACAAGGCAGAAAATTTGATGGGGTGAGGAAGGTGTCTTGGAAGAAGTGGCATTTGAACTTTACTATGTTGGCATTTTGGGTGTTTTTCATCACCAAATAAATTTGAAGGAAAAAGATTCAAATATGACCTTTGGATGTGTTTGACTGGTTGGAAATAGGACTAGAAAGGGAGGAGGGGCCAGAGCATACTCTAAAGCATTAAGTTAATTCTTCAAAAAATGCAGACACTATTCTAGAAGTAAGAGGAGCATGACTGAATGATGAAATCGTATAGTCAGAATCGTGTGTTTGGAGGGGAGGGGAATGTTAAAGCGTCAACAATACTTACCTAGACAGAAAGAAAAGTAGGCATTAATGAACATCTTCATACACGTAACATCCATAACTAAATGAAGAGTTTCTTGCAGTCCCTGTGAAATTCTACCCCCTAAATTGTTGCATAAATTAACATGAACTCTTGCTCCTACTCTTAACAAATTAAATTTGTACTATATTCATGAATATTAAATTCTGATATGACCCCGTCCTTATCATGCTGAGGCACAATCTGTGGTACTGATTGGGGTACATACAGAGTATGCATTTTTGGAAGTTTGTAAGTTTGTAACTAATTTGAGAGGGACTTTTAATAATGTTCTAGTCAATGTTTGGCACAGCAGTCCCTCCTTACTTGTGAGGGGCTTGCTCCAAGACCCTTAGTAGATGCCTGAAACCGCAGATAATACCCAACTCTATTTACACCATGGCTTTCCTGTACATGCATATCTACAATAAAGGGTCATCTATAAATAGGCATAGTGCAAGATTAACAGCAACAATAATAAAGTAGAAGAATTTAATGTATAAAGTTGAGCACATTTTGAATATTTTTACTACATTATACTAATAACTAAAAAGTAAACAACTATTTCTAAAATAAAAAAAATAGAACAATTATAACAATATGCTCTAGTAAAAGTTATATGAATGTGGCCTTAGTAAGTAAATAAGGGTGATTCGAACACAAACACCGCAAGAATGCCACAGCTGTTTGGATAATTCGGGGGTTACTACTGACTACGGAGCGGGCAGAGGGTGCAGGCAACCCTCATTTTACTGCATTTCATTCATTGCACTTCATTTTCTTACACTTCTGAAATATCGCAGTTTTTGCAATAACAAGCTTTCTGGCAACCATGCATCAAGCAAGTCCTTTGACATCATTTTTCTAACAGAATTTGCTCACTTTGTGCCACGTTTTGGTAATTCTTTCAACATTTCAAACTTTTTCCATTATTGTTATAGTTGTTACGGTGATCTTTGAGAAATCCTTTGTGAAAGGGAGTCAATTGATATGGCAATCAATGTGACGCACTTAATTGTTGTCTTATTTTAAGAAATTACCACATCTGCCCAGCTTTCAGGAAATGCCAGTCTGATCAATGAGCCATCATCAACATTGAGAAAAATCTTCCACCAGCTGATGGCTCGGATGATGGTTAGCATTTTTAGCAATAATGTATTTTTAGTTAAGGTATGTACATTTATTTGACAAAACTCTATCACATACTTAATATACTACAGTATAGCATGACATAATTTTATATGCACCAGGAAACCAAAAATTTTGTATGACTTGCTTTATAGCAATATTTGCCTTATTGAGGTAGTCTAAACCCAAACTTACAATATCTCCGTTTTATCCATGTGCAGGATGGACTCATCCAGGTGGGACTGAGTGGGACCAATGCAAGATTTCATCATGCTACTTGGAATGGTGCACAATTTTAAATTTATGAATTGTGTATTTCCAAAGTTTCCCTTTTCGTATTTTTAGACTGCCATTGACATGAGCAACTGAAGCTGCTGAAAGTGAAACCACACATAAGGAGGACTAATATATTCAGTTAGTACTTTGACTAGTTTAAGGGTTTATTATTAAAGATGTTAGAAATGATAATATGATGGAAAAATGTCTTGAGATAGTTGGTTATTTCACAATCTTCCAAGTTGTAATCATGTGATATAAACACACCCAACTGGATTGGTTTGAGACCCCTATCTGAAGATATCAATTGTGGAGTAAAAGCACAATGCATTAACTAAAAATACATTGCCTTTATGGGGGAAGAAGGGATAAGGAGGGAATAAAGGAATATAACTTAAATAGATATATCCTTTCACATGCATCGATGCAGATCAAAATTGAGTATAGTAAGGGAGTCAGGCAAAACAAGATGTCAAAATCTACAACAAAATATCAAAACTGTAGGAGTTCGTAAAAATGTGTTAGCTGAGGGTTACAGTCACTGCTGTTTTTGTTATAATAGTGTATAAAAGAATGAACTATGGTAGCACTGAAGTAACACCAGACTAGTGAAAGTTCTATCAGGTTCCCTAATATACAGCTTAGTTGTTTACACTCACTGTGTAACTTGGCTCAAAACTGAAGTTTAGGGCATAGCTGAAAGCTAAGAAATTGTACTCTCTAAATGAATATGTTGGATAAAAGTATGCACACTATACATGTAGGGGTGTGTGTGTATATCCATATATACGTATTCTGATGTTTGTGTCTGTATACATATTTAAAGGAACAAGTGATCATTCCTAATATAAGAGTTTAAAAGTTATTTGATGTGAAAACTTCAGGAAAGTTAGCCTGTTAGCCCGTAGCCATCCATTTGTCTACGAGCTACACATAATAATTTTTGGTTTTTACCAGAAGGGTTTTTTTTGCTGACATCATTTCCCTTAACTAAGTTATTTACATAAATTCATCTTACCTAGTTTATAGTCATGATCTACCAAGTTTTCTCTTTCTCTTCAGTTGTCTCTCACTTTCCCAACTCTGAAGGGTGTTTTGAGTTTAAACTTTAAATTGTAAGTCCTGTTCAATAGTTTAAGGATGCCAATGTGGTGGTAGTCATCCACAAAGCTGACAGTATTTGACAAGCCTTGAGCCTACCCATCCCATGAGTCATGCTGATGTGTATTTAATTAAGATTTTATCCTTAACCCCAAGTTTATTTTCATATTTATACATTTCACTATTGTCTTTTTTATTTTACTTATTTAATAAAAAATACAAGAAACTCTGGGAGTATAAATAATATAAGCTTTGTGATAAAAAAAAAATTGATGTGGGCAAATAAGGAGAAGAGGAGCAACATGCAGAGCACTTTTTTTTTTCTGGAGAGTTCTGTGTCTGTTGTGTCCCAGCCCCTACGAGGGGGTGGTTGAGAAGAGTAGGCTTTCCTATGCAAGATTCTTAGAGAAAACATGGGTTTCGTCAAGTTAAGCTGATTACTTTAGAATTCAATAACTAGCTAAGTATAATTCCCAGAGGAGCATATTTATGCATATCATCATTATTAACTTCTGTACAATATTAAATAAAAAACATCTCCAGGCATCGTGGTATGAATTAAAAATATAAATGCCACTATGCTATTGATTACTGTTCTGCATAGTTACACTTTAATATGCATAGTAATGCAAAATAAATATGTTAAGAATCCTTCAATGATATGCACCATTCTTCTGGAATTACTGGTATATTTTCTACAGAAAGCTCACAGTATGTCTGCTATTACATGAAAAAAGTTTGTGAAATGATCCATTTTAAATATAGTTTTTATAACACATGTATTTATAATTTATGGAATACGGTCTTTCTTTTTTACATATGTTGGAATATTCAGATTTTTAAAATACAGAATGCATCCCATTGTTATTAATAATAATCTATAAGTCACATCACTATGTGAGCATTTAGGCCATGCTATCTTTAATTTTCCCAGAAGAGTCCTGTTTGCTAAACTAGCTCAATAATTTCAATCATGAGAATCCACCAGTACGCAACTGATTGCATCAGGTGCAGGGGTAACCAAATGATAAATGAGTTCAGAGCTTTCTGACCTGAAAAAGCCTATCATCTAACTAGGGAGATAGATTATAATAAAAGAGATGATGCTACCAATTTAAAACTTCTCTCCTTATGATGTTTTATATATTTTAGTAGAGTTCCCCCTCAGCTACTTTTTCATTTTTACTTGTCCCAAAAAATCAGTTTACCTGATGTGTGTCTGTGTGTATGAGCACAAATCTGTACACACACTTTAAAAAAGTATTATTTTATTACTTTAAATAGACACAATGGGTGAAACTATATTCCTCTAAAAGAAAAATGAGAACTCAATTTCAATATCAAAGTTTACTAATTCTATAGAACTTTTTTAGAGAAAACAAGACAGCGGTATTCAGTCCATAATTGAGGTTGTTACATAAAGGATCACTAAGGGGAAAGGATCTTCTAAATACAACCACCCTTATTTCCAGTCAGAAAATAATCACTATTTCCAAGCTACATTGGGCTGAATTTCCTGGTAACAAATATGGTAATATCGAACTCTATGAAAGTTAATGTTCCAATGAGAACTCCAAAATGATCTCCTCAAAAAATAATATTGGTGCATTAAAATAAAGAATTGCACATTAAATTCCAAGTTAAAACTCTCATAGCATTAATGGAAAAATAGGCTATGATATATTTACCTTATTTTTTTAATTTTAAACACTTTTTAAAGTGTTGGAAGATGTTTAGAGAAATTAATCTATAGCAAGATACGGTGAATCTCATTACTGAGACACTTTCAGAAGCATTTCAAGCAAATAAAAAAAGAATTTTAAAAGTAGTATTTAATTACCGTTGTTGATACAAGACAACCATTTCCACGGTTATTCATTAGTTCATAATTTCTGTTGATTTGTGTTTTCATCCCATTATTGGACTCAGCTTGATTTTTTCTTAGCCATCATGCCTTGGTAACTTACTTGCCCTTGTCTTAGACACCGCCGTCTTCTTTTCTTTACTTGTTTTCCTTTTTTCTGTTGTTCTACTTTAAACACCCATTAGATTTGGTTAGGAATGTTCTGTCAGTTTGTAAATGAGCCAGAGAGATACCAACTCTGCAAAACAAGGGTCTTTCCACACTCCTCCCTACCCCACTTCCAATTTGTATACACAGATTTCTGTACGGGTAGAACCTGCTATAAGATTAGCCTCTAAGAAGAAAACTATCGAACAGCAAATATGCAGTGTTAAAAACACCAGTTCTCTCTACTACTCAAAATGGGTTGGCAAAGAACAAGCTGTGTTGGCACGTGACCTCCAGCATCCCGAGCTGCTGAGATATGGTCCAGCCTCTGATGAAGGTCCTCACTTATTCCCCGCACACTAACATGGCCATGCTCAGTGACCAGTCCAGAGCGATACTGGGGAACATGTCACTGCTGAGCCCCATCAGCTCCCAGAGCCAGGTGATTTTGGAGTCAGCCTCTCTTGTGGCAGCAACTGGGAAAGTATGCAGCCAATTCCTTCCGAGATAGAAACTGGGCGGTAAACAGTTTTGTCTGTGTCCTGTGCCCTGAGCCCAGGTGTGCAGCCACAGGGAGAATTTGTACATACATTAAAAAAATGCTTTTCTGTAGGCCCTGGCTGGCGTAGCTCAGTGGATTGAGCACGGGCTGCAAACCAAAGGGCCACAGGTTCGATTCCCCATCAGGGCTCATGCCTGGGTTGCGGGCCAGGTCCCCGGTGGGGGCCACATGAGAGGCAACCACACATTGATGTTTCTCTCTCTCTCTTTCTCCCTCCCTTTGCCTCCCTAAAAATAAATTTAAAAAATATTTTTAAAAAACGCTTTTTTGTTTGCTCTTGCTCTGTGTGACTCATTAATGTAAGTAAGCCTCATTGCTTATCAGAGACAGGTGATTTGGGAGGTCAGTTTTTCAGGTTACAGCTGTAAGTGTTGGGTCACTAGATGAGTGGGGAGCTCCTTCTAGGGTGAAACTGGAGATTTGGTTTTATTGTTGGAGCAAGACAGGGGGTGGATGCGGGGAAGTGCCCACCGGCTCTTTTGAGTTTCAGGGAGGATTCCAGTCAGCACCCAGATGCAAGCTAATTAGAAGCTGGAGCCTGGAGCCACAGCTGGTAAAGTATACATCAAACCCTTCCAGGGGAAAACTGGGAAGTGGGTTTCTGTCTGCTCCCTTTGCCCTGATACTGAAGGGAATGGCGGTGGGGAGTGCCCCTGAGCCCGCCTGTTTAATAACTGCTTCTTGCTTTGCTGTGGTCCTGTGAGACACATGAATGCACGCCACACTGGTTATCAGAGACAGGTGCTTTGGGGACCTGCACATTGGGTGGCAGCCTTAAGAGTTGGGGTGCTTGCTCTATGCATGACCCAAACTCTCTGCTCTTCAGGGAGAAGCTGGAAGTTGGGGTTTCTCCCCCGATCGTAAGACACTGACCCAAGGTTTGGGTTTACGGCGAGTGAATCTCAGCCTGTCCTACCCGTTTCAAGGTGAGTATCTTCTCAGTTATCTGATGTTTAGGAGTCACCCAAATCTAGTTCCTGGATTTCGGTCAGAGGGAATCATTCTATGTGTTCAGAAAAGACATCAGGAGACCCCTGTGTTGCCATCTTGGTGGCATCTCTCCTTTCTTCTCTTTTGAAATGCATTTGGAAAAATATAGAATGCGCCCCCTTTATTCATGCAGATTTTCTGAAAAAAATGTAAAAAAAAAAAAGACAGAAAATCCTAACCCTACTAGGATGACATTGCTATTGTCAGTCTTGCAATTCGTACAGTATCATTATTGTTCGGAACTCTCCACTGCTTCTTGAGATAGGTTTGTGTCAAATATGCACTCAACTGGTTTGCCACGGGCGTGTGTCAGCCACCATCCTGCATGTTTCCACATTTCACTGCTTTCCCACCAAACTACAATGCATGTACAGTACAGTAAACAGTCTGTCAATATAAAAATGTATACGAGAGTCATTTTCTTCAAGAAACCAAGGAAGAACATCTCTCAGCTCGTGTCTGCTACATCACACTATTTGTAAACAGTTGCTCCCCCAAAATTAATTATTAATTAATTCAAGAATATAGAAGATCCTTGGCTTAAAATGTCTAGTTCAAATTCAGATATCTGCTTAGTTCTGAAAATCACTAGGACAGAGCTGGCACTGAACATTTTGAGCGATTCTGCTATATCATTAAGATATTCTTAGGCTAAGGTTATTTTTTTTTTCTTCAGTGAGGCAGTAAGCAAAATCTTATTGTACCATGTAAAAATTATTAATTTTAACATGGCCTTTTGAGTCAATTTTAAGTATTATCTTCATTTATAAATGGGTTACTGAGCTGATGAAAGAATAAGAAATGACTTCCTAGGCATTCAGACATTGAACCCCGAATAAAACTCCGCAGTCGTGGTTTTAAGAAAAAGATGATGACATCAAACTACAGTCATTTCAAAATTCAGTGTTAGAATAATTGTTTTAAAGAGTTTGAATCAAATATTTGGAGTTGGTCTTTGGAGTGATGTTCAACCCATATTTTGGGTAAGCCTAAAATTAGGGTGTAGGGATCTATTGTTACCATTATTACCAGGGTTTTTATTTTCTCTGAAGCCTATCACACCCTTAAATCTCTGAGTCTGGCATTTCTGGAAGGAGAATGGATTAAAGTCAAAGAGCAGCAAAGAGACAGAAGAAAGCAAGCTGGTCTCAACACACAGCATTAGACTCAGCATGCTGTTCGCCCATCCACCAGCACACGCCGTTCCTACACTCCCTGTTCATAACGCCTCGATTCTACAAGAGTTATCACTCCACTTCTCCAGTCCCCTTCCACTCTTTTCTTAATTATCTTCCCACAAAAATTTAATTGCGCATCTAAACATAGCTTCAAGGGAAGCACACCTCCCCCGCTCCAACACCTTCAGGCAAAACAACATTTGGAGTAATTGAGTTACTCTCTCAGTTGTAAATGTGAAATGAGAATCTCTATTAGTTTGATACCCTTTCTCTGAGTTTTCCTAGAGTGTTTAGTTTATCATCCAAACTTGTGGGTCCAATATTATCTATGTTGTTGAAATAATACTAAATGTTAGAGGATACCATGCCCAATATTGGAATTCCAATTAATATTCTGACAAACTGTATCAGAAAATTCGTGGTATTTAGATCATTCATTCACTCCTTTATTTTTTTTTTTTATTTTCAGAAAGATCTTATATTATATCCAAAACTGTGGCTATTACTTTCCACCCATTGGTCCCAATTGTACTGTATAGGACATACACAAATCTCCTTCTGAAAAATTATGTCTGATCAAATTTTAAATGCACTGTTATGTCATATATTAACATTTCTCTTCAAGCTGATATCCAATATTCAGTGAACTCCATGAAATGCTTTTAAGCTCAACAAATTAGTGATTCCTTGTACCATGTTTATTCTTTATTGTTTCAAACCTTTTTCCTCTCTGTATAGTACCTACAACCACATAAGGTACTTTGTTTTACTGATCACTCATTCATTGTCTCCTTTTATATACATTAAAATAAGTTCCCTACAAAACTAAAATTATCTGCTCTTTTCATTATCGAAGTCCTAAAATATAAAACAATTCATGGCACATGGTAGGTACTCAGCAAGTACTTGTTATGTGGATGAATAAATAGCTCTAAATGATCCCAGAGAACAAGCACTTCATAGAAATCATTTATTTGATGTATGATACTGAGTAGCAAGGCGAGTTGTTTTAAATGACACAGAGAGTTTGCAGCCAGGGTTACACTAAAGTTCAGGTCAGCCAGTTAATACATTCTAAGACTGGTCATTATACCACACAGCCTGCCCCCTGGTAACTGCAGTCTCATAATCTCAGTTAAAATGTGGCATTTCTAATTAGATACCATTTCTGTATGTAATATACTCCATGTAGACTATAATTGCAATATTCCTATGATTGAAATATTTTAATGTAGACTTCTACAATTGTGGCAATTTTTAAGAAACTTATATCCTTATTTACTTTGTACCTGTGACTAGCAGGCACCTCACAATTTTTAACACCAGTTAGAGTTTGTGCCTTTTTCCTCTTCATTCACCCCATTTGGGTGATAGCTGCTGGTTTCAACCCACGTTTCTGGAGTATGGAGATCATTCTAATCATAATGCTGGCATCTCTGATATTCAGTGGCAAATTCAGATTTATGTTTACCATAGATTTGGTTAAAATGCATTGATGCTAAAAAACACAAAAAACAAAAACCAAGTATCAAGGGCTAAATTAGTCTGCACTTTCATGGGCCAGTAGTTATTATTTTTAATGCCTAGGAAGATGTACTAGTTTTCTTGGGCTGCCATTCCCAAACACCAAATCATTGGGTGGCTTACTACAGGAAAAATTCATTCTCTCCTAGTTCTGGAGGTCAGAAGTTTGAAACCAAGCTGTTCATGGGGTGGGGTGGGGCATGCTCTCTCTGAACACCCCAGGGATGAATCCTTCCTTGTTTCTCTGACTTCTGGTTTTTGTCTGAAATCCTGGTGGTGTTCTTGTGGACAAGACAATCCTTGTGGAGACATCACTCAAGTCACATTGCCCTCCTCACCATCTGTGGCTTCACTGTCTTCCATCCATGTGTGTCTGTCCCTGTGTCTTGTTGTGAGGGAATGTTCAGATACAGTTTTTCTTATAAGTCAGCTGGGCAACTGCTCAGCTAGCTGCCTACTGAGCAGCCTGGCAACAAGGAATAGACAAGAGCCACACAGAGTAACTATGCTACTAACTCAGCTTTTATTGAATGCAGGTTCACTCAAAGTAGAGCATCAACGTACACTAATATCATACTCACACTCTTAACAATCTAAGAGGAATATAGTACACACACACACACACACACAGAAATCAGTGAGGGAAAATTAACCCAAGTCCCAGAGTATCAGTCTGCAAGTCCAAGAGAGAGCACGGTGGGCAAAGGAGTCATCAGCTTCTTGCAAGGAGGGATCTCCGGAGCCAGGTGGACAGCAGAGACAAAGTCCTCAGTCCAGCAGGCAGAGTCACTGGTGGCCAATACCAAGGGAGATCAGTGTGGCGTGGAGCAGTGCTCTGGTGTGATGAGTTTGGCTGTCTCGATAGTGGTCTGGAGCCTGCCTCAGTTATGCATTGAAAGTGGGGTGTACCCCACCCTTCTGGGTCTCTTGATAAGTGTCTTGGCTCCCCTGAGGCCAAGTGGGGAATTTCCCCAGGAGCCTATGTATGGGTGGTCCCGCTCTGCAGACTTAGCTACTCTGGTCATGTGTGCAGGTGTCTTGGATATGTCACCTTGCCAGATGTGTCTAGCGTGACTTAAATAGTTTGCCCCTTAAAACAAAGTGTCATTGCTGACCAGCAGCCATTTAGGTTGACATGAGTGACTCTCTTTTGTTTTATGTACTTGATGTTATTTGACTGGACCGGTGCCGTGTTATTGGTTTTGCTCTCCACATGTCTAAAATTCTTCTTTTTTAAAGTGTACCTGACATACTGGATTAGGGCCCATGCTAATGACCTCAGTTTCACTTACCTCAGTAAATACCATGTTTCCAAATAAGGTCACATTCTGAGATGCTGGGGTGAAGTCTTCAATGTATTTTGGGGAGGGGGGCACAATTCAACCCATAAGTTGTAGATATTTATTACAATACTCATATGTTATACAGAATATGACATATATCAGTCTTAATGCATGTATCTAAGAATATCTGTACCTATATGTGAGACATGTGTTTTATATATGTATATATATATGCATGTGTTATCATACAAAGTTACAAACTTTCTAGTCTGTTGAAAATTTTTTCCTTCTATGACCAAAGCCAGGCATTAGTAATTTAAGGCATAATAGTTATTCAGCACATAGTATTTTTACCTGATCGAATTATTTTTAAAGTTTGTTTACATTACTTCATTTTAGGTACAATATCACAAGCCCTCATGCTTCTTCTCCATCTTGTATCAGATATTCCAATGGAGCAAAAAGAGGAATTCATTGTCATCACAATGTTGAAGCACTAAAATTATATGATGTCTAGGAATATTTTTATAAATCCAGTAACATCCGAGAAAACATAAATTTCTTGTCACTGAATCTGAGGTTGAAAGAAAAGAATTAATACACGTGTGTAACAGAATCCAGGTACTTTCAATTTAAAGTAAGTAATTTTCTTATTTTTCTTGTTTAGAGCCTAATATTAGAAAAAGCAGAGGTAGTCAACCTACATATTTGTCCCAGTTAGACATATAGAACAATAGTGTTTTCAGTGAAGAGATTTCAATTCTTACCAATGATAAAGAGGAATATCAGAGCAAAATAGAGCAAAAAATTCAATTTCTTTTAAATAAATAATACATTTGTCTAATAAATCTGTGGAAAGCAATTCAGATAACACAGTGGCTACCGTGGGAGTTGCTGTGATGGAAAAAGGGTAACAATATATAGTAGAAGTCCTACTTGGGAAAATTTTTGTTTAAATTCTGGGCATATTTTCCTACCTCACAATCCATCAATGTCAATCTGTTATTTTACTCTTAAAAGATGGCCCCATCCGCATTGCCCCACCCTGACCCTGCTGGCTGGAAAGCCCAGCGCTCACTTTGTGTTGGTTGCATGGCTGCTGTTTTCTATGTTCTAAATGTTATTCTGGAGTGTGACTTTCAGTTGGAGGGTTGGAGATCACAGGAAGGAAGAACAAGTAAGCAAAATGTCTTGGATACAGATTTAATAGTTGTAGTTTATTTTTACGCCTAGAGGAAAATATGAATATTCAATTAAATTTTTCTACAGTCTCATTGCTTGTCACACACAGCAACCAGCTTGCACATGGTTGTACATTAAAAAGTCACTTATGACGTTGTCTCAGAGATCGCAGCTTTATTTATAGGTATGAAACATATATATGCATAGTACATGCATATACATACACACAGATGGAATAACAGTCTTCATAAAAATGATTTTAAAAACACTATCATTTATATTAGTATTTAAAGGGTACATTTTACAATTTAAAAGTTGTTATCACAGGAAGAGTGTTTGACACTCTTCATATCACAGGATTTGGAGAAATGCCTTGGTTCTCTTTCTCATTAGTTTCAACATATTAACCTTAGTTTCCAAAGATAAACTCTAAATATTATCTTAAAGCATAAATGATACCTCTGACATAGTGTCTGTCGGGGTGAGTAATAGCCATGCAGCCCTCTGATTTGGACTCCTCACCAAGATGCCATCACGTAGACAAGCAATTGCTTTTTTAATTGGGATATGTACCTTCCTACATTTGAAATTTTTGCCTCAATAGTATTTTCCACAATTAATTTATATTTATTTTAGGGAAGTTGAATTAAACTTGAAGCATTACGTTAGCCTTAAGAATATTTATTTTAGAAAAAAATGAATTTAATCATTCCCTATTCTAAGGAAGATTTCATTCCTGAGCAGTATGATATTCACAGTGCTGACAGGTAAGGATTTCCTGTTCTATTTCCATTATGGTATCACCTGGTTAGTTGTTTCTAGTGGATTTAAGAAGGAGTTGTAGCAGTAGGGTCTGTGTGTTTCAATGCTGGAAATATATTATGGAAGAAATTATTTGATTTTGCAAGTGATCACTGGTTTATTTATGGGTTTTTATTTAGCAGATTCTTACGTAGTTTGTGTTTTGGGCAGAAGCTGTCCTAAGTAATTAAAACAGTAATTAACTTAATCATCCAACAACCCTGCAGGGCTCTTGAATAGTTTGAATTAATTTTGCTCAGCAAATATTCATTTCCTCTTCTACTCACTGTGGTCGAGTTTATTGCCCTGCCCAGCTGAGGCTGGGCTTAGACTTGAGCCTTTCTTTGGCCTACTTGCTTACAAATATATAAGCATATTTGATGGGAGCAGAAATATTCAATGTGTTTGCCTCTTATTCTCTTACTGTATATCACACACTGTCCCTTTGGCCTAGGTTCCAGAATGAATGCCTTCAGAGAAGACCCAAGCCTAACCTGCAGCTTCAGAGTCTGGCTAAGAAGAACCACCCAGGCAAGCTCATCCTAAGCGAAGTGAACCCTTTTTAGGGTTCTTCTAAATCTAATGTTAAGGCTGCTATTTGATCATTTGCCCTCCCCTTGGCAGGAAACCAGCAGTCGCCAACATGAATTACCATCCTTCCAGGAATAACCGACTATGGTTTTCAGGAAAGGGTGGATACTTGCAACACAGTAGGAACAGGAAGAGAATAATTGGACCTGAGTTGATTCTTTGGGTCACTTCTTGACACATCCAGGCTGGGTTAAGTGACCACAACTTGACAAGAGCATGACAACCTGAGGTTGCTATCACAAGTTCAAAAATTTGTAGATACAACAATTTATCTTGGGCTGTAGAGTCAGCTCCTCAGACTGAGTTTTGGAAGTCTTGGTATGAACCATTGTAGAAAACTAGAATTGGTAGAAGAGCCTTTCTTTTACCTCCAGCAAATATTATTCATAACTTTTCAGCTATTCTTAATTACCTTTGAGATATATTTCAACCTCAGCCGAAAATCTGAACAGCTTGCCCAAGAACAAAAATTTAAAAAATAAATAAATAGCCATAAATCTACTCAAAAATTATAGGTGAAAAAAATCACAATTGAAAGAGGAAGTAGGGATAGGAGCCATTGTATGTAAGCAAATCAAGCCTTTAGGTTTGCTTTTAAATTCATCATTTTCATAAGTGTGTAAGTTCAATATTATGATCAATCATAATATTTTTTTCTAAAAGTTATGCTCTGTTAATCATTTCTGCAGGTGTTCTCCAATGTACCCTGTAGCCTCTGTCAGTGAGAAAGAAGTCTCCCCCTTTCCCCTCTTGAGTTTGCATGGTTAGACTAATAGTAAAATTGACAAAAGGCCTGGTTAATAAGAGACGCATCAATTTAACATGAACATGTGGGAGATCACAAATGACGCTCCGAGACCTGATGGACCCTCCTGCTTTTTATAGTTTTTAGACACAGAAACAATAAATTTATGAATAATGGATAGAAGACACTTAGGTTTGGATGATCATTAGTAAAAAATCTAAACAGAAAGAGGTCTAGATTAATAAATAGTAAAAATAAACAAGGCTTGTTTGTTTACAGGCTTCTTGGCTCTGGATTCCTGAACTCTAGCGATAAAGGCGCCTCTCTGAGCCCCCTTGCAGCAAGGAGGGTTCTTTCATTGGGGAAATTTCACTGGTGGGATTTATTTTCCACATTCAAGGAGACTAGGGAGGGTAGACTTGACCTTTGTCCACCAGTTGCTTGTCAAGTAACTTTAATTTAAAGGTGCGATTTTCAACTGGTGCGCTACAAGAAGCATACTGCTGTGCCACAAGAATTTTTAAAATGTGCTTTACCTGTATAGTCAGTGCCCCTGACCTCTTTTTCCTTAAATTATCAAATAAAAAGATGACAACAGCCAACACAACAATATCTGTCTAGTGTGAAAGAATCAAAATTGTACCTATTTTTTGTCAGATTGGAGAAATATACAATATATACATTTTGGTGCATCACAGAATTTTAGTAATTATTTTCTGTGTGCCATGACATGAAAAAGTTGAAAACTGCTCGTCGAAGTAGTCAATATGTCAGTGCGGGCCCCTCTCCGGGGCCCCAACGCCACCCACTTGAATTAGCTAGTTGTTCTGCTACACGTGAGACCCTTCAGTTGTTTAAAGGGTTATGTGTTGTGCTACTTTAAATCGCGGCTGCTATTTTACTATTACTTTATCTTTGCATTTAAAAAAAGGTAACAGGCAAATTGTGTACCTTTGTCTAGCTTTTCCTCCTGTTGGTATTGTAACCACAAGCAAAACAAATTGTTATGCCATGAAAACATTTTGAAAACAAGTTAGACCAGAAAATCAACGACAAACACAATGGGCAGGTAGCTCCGCTTTCTCCGGCCCACTGAGGGCAACTACCTGCCTTGTGTAACGTGCTCCGGCGTCTAATGCACGCCCATGTTTTGGGCTGCAACTTTCAGGAAAATATCTTCCATTTCAATTCTCTAAGTCAATTGATTTATTAATGTATTATTTATTTATTTAGATTTAGAAACAAAACCAATGATCATATTCCAGCATATTATTTTCCATATGGATATCTTTATTGCTTTCTAGAGTTATACTTAAACACATAAGCGTAAATAAAAGAATTTAAAATGTTTACATAGTTACAGAATTAGTACTAGCCATGTATAATGTGCATCCTTATTTTTCCCTTAAAAATTAGGGAAAATATGCACATATACATGGCAAAATACTGTATCCAAAAAGGGAACTAAAGTATTTCTATATTCTTAGGTTAGTTGCTGATTGATTACTTACCACCTGAAAAAATTGCTTTTTTTGCCTACCTGAAGTCCCACAGAGTACCAGTTTGTATGTACAACTAATTTTTTTGTGATATTTCAGCTGATATGAAGTAATAGTATAATTTGGAATTCAATTACTCTAAATATTATCATAGGTTATTCTCTCAAGAAAAAATACATATGGCATTACATATTACCAATTCCTGAAATTGGTTGAGTTTAAAATAGTCTCAAACACGGTTTTCTAAAAAAATATTAGAAATGGTCACAAATATGGGCACTTGTGGCAGTGATTTCAACATGCATGTTCTGGAATTTACACGTTTTGAGCACAGCTCCGTGTGATTCCTGTGTGAGCAAGTGTGGATCATGTCTGTGGAATGGGGATTCTCTAATAGGAATTTGGCAAAGATGTATCTTAAAAAATTCTGGCTTGCTGTGCCCTGCATATTACATTAACCTGGTCCTGCCTGCCACCGGACCTGAATTTACATCCTAATGCCCTGCCAATGAGTAATCTTACCCCTGTTCTGCTTAATCCCATGAATAATCAATCCAATGTAAATGTGTGCTAATGCCCCTAATAAAAACCCCGGCTGGGCAAGCCACGAGGCTTTTCCTGAAATGGGAGGAATCAGCCATGTGGCCCCAGTCTCTCTTTCCCTGCATGTCTCGGTATGAGATTCATACACGCATCGGGTAGTGGTCACCCACGGGTATCGGCAGGTACGATTACCCTCACGACAGGCACTTTTTATGTACTTTAATTTTATTAGAAAATGAATTATGGTCCATCTCATTTAAATTGGCTTTGAATAATAATTTGATGTTAGCAGGCAATGTCTAAGGTCCATAGTTAGCAAGGTCTCAGTTACTGATAGAAGACATAATTTGAAGTAATTATTTGAGTAAAAATTCAAAGTATGAAAGTTAGCCATTTTGATAGAATATATAGTTCACCTTTTAAATGAAATTCAAAATGATCACATACAATATGTTTACACAGTGTGCCAACTAGCAATCTGTGGACAAATACCCTTCTTTAATCTTTCAGCTTAAAAATGTACTTGTCTGCAAGTTCAGATCATTTAATACACTCAGTGTTTTCTTACAATAACAGGGTCACAAACGCTTACTTGGGAGTAGAATCGTGGATCAGAATTTGAACATGTCTGTGTGTGTATGACTCACCTGGCGAAAATGAGTGCAGAGCAAGTGGCTCTGCTCCCCCAGGGCTCAACAAGTCTGTGGTTCCTCCACTAACATACTGATATTGAGCATCACTATCCCTCATGTTTATGCTGATGTAAGAGGCAAATACATCTTTTATATTCATTTAAATCAAATTTTTAATAATGCTGGTGTCATTACATTCCCATATGATTATATGCATGTATTAATCTATCTATATATGAATGTATTGCATGCCCATTTATCTAATTATCTATTTATCTATCTAGTATCCTCCTCATTGCAAATTACATTATTATAACCCTTTCCCATTTATATATTTGGAGTACTCTTTTACTGTTGATTTAATTTATTTATTAATTTTTAAAACTTTACATGTTATAAATGCTGCCTATGTTTGCTCAATTTTTATTTACTCTTGAATTTTGCTCATTTATTTGTGCAAAATGCACAGAATTTACAATATTTTTATGGTCCAATCAGTCAATCTTTTCCTTTATGGTTTCTGTGTTTGGTGGTAAAGAGTGATTTTGAAGCAATAGTTTTCATTTCCAATAGACTTTGATTGAACACTTATCCTAGTTTAGGGACAGAGAGAGTCAATTATGTGTTCATCCTGCACAAAATTTCAATCCAGTTGTGAAGCTAGACAAATAAATATATATTCAAACAGCCCTGGCTGGTGTAGCTCAGTGGATTGAGCGCGGGCTGGGAACCAAAGGGTCCCGGTTCGATTCCCAGTCGGGGCACATGCCTGGGTTGCGGGCCAGGTCCCCATGAGGGCCATGTGAGAGGCAACCATACATTGCTGTTTCTCTCCCTCTCTGTCTCCCTCACTTCCCCTCTCTCTAAAAAATAAATAAATAAAATATTAAAAAATATATATATATATATATTCAAACAGCACTAAGAAATGTTTTATGAACAACAATCTACAAATAAATGCAAATTAATACAGTGCAAATTGAGGAACATATGTGCTAAGAATAAAGAAATGGGTAATTGAATGGGACTATTCAAAGAGTGGATATTGGAGATGATAGAGCGCACAAGGCTTTCAAAACTTTCATGATATCTTCTTTAGTGTTGTTCTCCATGTCTGTGAATTATTCCACTTCGCATATATTGAAACAAAATGGACTTTGCTGAGTTAACTTTACATATTTTCTTATAGGAACTGGGAGTTGATATGCTATAAATACTGAAGTGTAAATTCTATTTACAGCGCCCTTTTTATGAAAAACTGAGAATGAAAGTTGTATTTGGACAGCAAAGTGTCGCGGATTTCGACCCGCATTACCCGTGGGGGGACCGCCCTGATCGCGTGAATCAATCTTACTCAGAGACACGCTTGGAGATGAGAATCCGGCAGCCATGGGTCTCTTCCTCCATCTCCATTTCGGGAAAAAGACCTCGTGGGTTGCTTAGCCGGGGTTTTTATTAGAGGCATTAAGACACATTTACATTGGATTAATTATTCATGGGATTAAGCAGAACAGGGGTAAGATTACTCATTAGCAGGGCATTAGGATGTAAATTCAGGTCCGGTGGCAGGCAGGACCAAGTTAAAGTAATATGCAGGGGTCAGCAAGACAGAACTTTTTAAGATACATCTTTGCCAAATTCCTATTAGAGAATTCCCATTCCACAGACATGATCCACACTTGCTCACACGGGAATCACACGGAGCTGTGCTCAAAACGTGTAAATTCTAGACCATGCATGTTAACACAAGTGTGGGAATCACTGCTATAGCAAAGAAAAATCAATCATTCCTTAATGGGCTTGGATACATTTAACACCTCCTAATCCAGTTATGCCTTCCCACCTATCTGCCACGCACTACTTTGAAAGCTTAGTTCCAAAGGTAAAGGTCTAATAAGAGAAAATTGTGGTAGCAGTGATAGATTTATAAAGTAATCCAAGAAATAAAAGCCACCAATTAAGGAAACAGAACTTATTTCACATCCAATAACATGCATACTAATCTCATTATCATTATTTGTATCTGATGCTCATTTGAGTGGCAGAAAATAACTTCAGTTTTGGTAAATATGTTAGTGACATGTTTTCAGTACATTCTAGTTAAATTTGATTTTATTCTAATGTCTTACAGTGATTTTATGGGAATTATCTTTGTTCTCTCTCCCTCCAGTAGCCCCAACACTCATCGCTGATGCCAAGTGAAACAGGAAAAGATGATAATAACAACGCTTTTTAGTTGTTAGAGCGCTGCAAATTTGACTTTCTAATTTCCCTACACTTCAATTCTGAATGATCCACTTTAAACCATATTTTTTATTCTTACTGTGAGTATATGTCATGAACACTTACTTTTCATAATACTCAGGTGAGTACAACAGGACAACCTAGGCTTAAAAAATGAAGATAATGCATTCATGTAATTTCTTTAAATCTAAGAAATTAAAATTATATTTCTTCTCCTTGGGAGCTAACTAAACCACTTAACAAGAAAATGTCCAAAAAACAGATCATTACAAGATGAGAAAATTTCCCGAATCCATAGAACTGACTTCCTTTTGAAAAAACAAAAGGTAATTTTTCTCTCTCAATATCCCAAAACTACAGTTTTTTGGCATCTTCCCCAAATGCAGAATGGAAAACAAGTGTTAAATGATGTCTACTTTCTAACTAACCCATAGTAAGTATTGTTTGGTTCCCAGCAATAATTTCCAATTCTTACAATGTGTATCTATTATATCATAGGTTGGGTTTTTTTGGTAATTCTATGAGAGATTCTTGTGTCTCTCCATAGAGTCCTCCTTCACAGAACGATGCTTATGCTTTCACGACCCTCGTTTGACAAGACGACAGTTAAAGGGAAGCATGCACCAGCCAAAATCTCTTACACTGAGAGAAGTTAATAACTTACCTTCAAAAAGCACCATATCATTAAACATGCTTCATAATCTGCTGTGTTCAGTAACAAACATGTTTTATTTTAGAATGTGAAAAACACATGCATAGGTATGTATGGTTTTGCAAAATTATTTTTCCACTTTGTATTGTGTACCAAATTCCAGTGAAAATAATTTTTAATTTAACTGTATGTGTTTTGAGGTGGCATCATCTTTTTTAAAATTTTGATTCAGGGTGCTTCTGAAAAATGTTTCCATTTTCATACCATCCATGAGATCAGACCGATCATGGAGCATAACATCCAACTGCACTGTGATGGGGTAAAAGTGAAAGAAGAACAAACTACCTTTTAATCTGGACTAAACATTTCATGTGTTTACTACTAATGAGAATAAACATCAGAGAACATCAATTTTAGCGTAGTTCACCAAAACCATCGGCAAAGTATACAAGGGCCACAACCCTTTCCCCTTGAAATTATTTGTGCTTTCTTGCCTCTTGTACTCATGTAATGTGACTCCCAATGGGGAAAAGAAGATCAGAGACTCAAAATAATTGTCTGGTAAGTTAAAAACATTTTCTCCTTAAGAGCTTTAGAAGTACTTGAAAGAAGAGGGGAATTGAAATATCCTATGGGGGTAACAAAACCATCAGGTCTCAATATATTGAAAAAATATAATAAAGATTATATTAAAAAAGAAAAACTATACTATTATTGCTTCCAAAATTTCTATTTTGTCATAATGAGTCTATGTCTTACTCTTATTGCCTACAAACATTGTTCTCATATTGAACTTTAGTTTTTCCTAACATATTATGCAATAATAAAACTTTAGTCATTTATGAAGACATAAGACTAACTTTCCAAGTAATAAATATGAATACATTTTATGAAAGTATTAATAGTTCCAAATTTGGAAATTAATGTTAGTGTAAGATATATGTGGTAAGAAGTTATGGAATGAATTTGCTAAAATTATTATATAGTACAGTATATAAACAGAGAATTGAAACATTTTTATACATAACTCATTGTGACTAAACTTTATTTGCCTTCCTGATCTTTTTTCTGGTATGGACACTCTTAAAATAAAAGCTCTACTTAAACTGAACTCCTTCCTGTTCTAGGAGAAATTCTACACCTGCCCCACCCCTTTCCCCTGGAACACTTCCAGTCACTGCCTTCAGCCATTGAGTTCCCACTAAACCAAAGTCTGGTATTTCAGGATCAGTTTCTCGATCTTCCAAACTCAGGTCAGTCGTCATTCCCATTGCACCCTCTGGTGGTCATTTCCATATCCACCTCAGTAGATGAAGTCCATTTTGGTAATTCCGTACTCTTTATTTACACTGCTGGCAGTTTCAAAAAAAGCATGGGGTCCAGTCCTAGGCAATAGAAACAGAAACAAATTCTGTTGGAAGGCATCTAACAAAAGTTTTTTTCATTCACAGAATTGAGCCATAGGAAAATACTGTCTTCTGTTTTTAAAATGTGTTATTGTTATTGTTGCTGCTGCTGTTCTTGTTGATGTTATTTTATTACATAGTTCCTGGAACTTCTGTTACTATATTTTTAACAGTTTCTTTCCCCAGTAACCAGCCAATTAACCAGCCACTTTTGAGATACATTTTAGCAGTCATTTTTGCATTGGACTTGACCTATACATTTGCAGAATATTCTGCATTTTGAAGAGTCTGAAATTCACCACCAAATCTGAAAATGCCTTTTATTCTTTTTCCTAGTCTTCCTTGTGTTGGAAGATATTTTCCATGGATGTCTTACTTTCCCGCACATCTGGAGTCCCTTGAGCAAAACCATTTATAGCCAGTTTTTATGTATGGAGATATTCCAGAATATTTGTCTTTTCTTTCCCTCTTGTGAAAGAAATTTGTTTATATTCTGCAGTAATAAATACAGAGATGGTTCCCTCTTCACCCCCAGAGATATTTGCTTACATTACAGACTAAAGATAATACTCCTGTTGTTCTTTATCTCTCTGGAGGGACGAATCCAGAGGCCATGAGCAGTCCTAGGTAGGACCACAGTTGCCTAATTTTGAGCTTTTTCTTCTGTGATGCACCCTCTGTGTGTGCAGATAACTTCTGTTTCTTACTTTGTCGCCCTGTGGGCAATTGATGTATAAGGAACCGAACATAATAATGAATGGTCTTTGTCTCTGACCAAGGAGCCATGCATTGTATTAGCCTGACAAAATTTTTACGTGTTACAAACAGCAGCCGCTGTCCCAGCACTCAGAAGGGCAGCATGGTCTCCAACATTCTATGGCAGGTTAACCTGTTACTGTGAGGGGAGGGTGAATTTCTGACCCTTCACACTTTTAGACTGGACATCTTATGACTGAGTCCATGTCTCACACATTTTCAACTGGAAATGTTAATAGGAAAAATCAGATGCTCTGTTAAGTTCTGGACACCGTGGTTGCATCTTCCAGCTGCCACGGATAGTGGTGTCAGCAGGGCCTTTGTCACCCATGGTTTCTATTTAAAAACAAAGCAAAACAAAACCAGAAACAAAAACCAGTTCATTATTTCCCATAGCACTCCCCTCAGTCTGATTGACTTCATTGTTTATGTTCTATCTCCCCACTCTGGAATGTAATCACAGCAAGAGAAGTGATTGTTTATGTTCTTTTCTCTGTCAACACATGACAGGCTCTCAAAAATATTTCTGAGGAAATGAGTATCAGGAATTTGGAAAAAAAACATTATTGACTTTCACCATTTTTCTCTTGAGGAAATTATTCATTGTGTGGAGTGATTTTCTTTTTACTTGCTTGTATGTTTTGTTTTTATCACGCACAAATGAAACACTATATGTTTTTTCCTCAAATATCTGGTAAGCAAGTGCAAACTGTGATCATGGAGAACAAAATATACGAATATATACAACTTGTAAAAAATTTAGTACTATATGGACAGTATGATTAATAGTTTTGTTAGTTATCTAGCTGCACAATGAACAATGAATTATCTATAAACATAAGGACATAAACCAATGAATGTCATCACATGCAGTTTCTGTGGGTGGAATTCTGCAGCAGCTTAGCTGAGTGGTTTGAGCTTTGAATCTCTCACAAGGTTGGTGTTAAGGTTATGGCTGCGGCTGCAATCATCCAAAGGCTTAACTCTAGCTGCAGGATCCGTTTTCACGATGGGCTCAATCCCAGAACTGGCAAATTGATCAGGCGGTGGGGCAGGAGCCGTCAGTTCTTCACCGCAAGGACCTCCCCTGAGGGTGTTAGAGATGATTTGTTGCATAGCAGCTGGATTCTCCCAAAGAAAGTGATCCAGTAGAACGCACATCAACATGTCTTTTAAGATCTAGCTTTGAGCCCGGGCTGGTGTAGCTCAGTGGATTGAGTGTGGGCTGGGAACCAGAAGGTCCTGGTTCGATTCCCAGTCGGAGCACATGCCTGGGTTGCAGGCCAGGTCCCCAGTGGGGGCCATGTGAGAGGCAACCATACATTGCTCTTTCTCCCTCCCTTCTCCTCTCTCTAAAAATAAATAAATAAATAAAGATCTAGCTTTGAAATCACAGTCTGTAATTTCCACAATAGTCAGTTTGATTCTATGTTGGAAAGGACCTTACTGGGCCTGAGCACCATGAAAGGACAATCTCTAGGGCAGTGCTGGATGCTGGTTATCACAGCAATAACGAAGTCTTGCAAGGCCTATCTTGTGGCAAAGAAAGTATAGATCTTTAAGGTACTTTTCAGATGTGTAAAGGATTATTACAAACTGACAAATAAGGTGACTGGATAGGCTGAATAAAATTAAGTGTACAGTTTTGTGATATTCGATAAAATTCTTAATTTCTCTAAGTATCTTTTTCCTTCACACTGACTTGAAAGGGCAATTGTGGTAGTCAACTTAGACATATTTTGAAAGATTTGACAATTCTAATATAGTAGCAGGCTATATTAATTGTAGCACTAATTATGTTCATCTTCAGGAAGAGCCCTTCTTATCCAGAGAATACCCAATAGAGTTAATTTAACCAATATAAATATTGGATCATTCCTGCCCCATACTATGAATGTGAGCAGGTTCCATCATTGACAGAAACCCTAGAATCTCACACATAATGAGTGTTCATGTTATTCTTTACTCGATTTGATCCCTGGTAGTGGTTTTCATTAGAGGAATGGCAAACTCTAATGGACCCTAACCTCATGCCCATTTACTAGATGGCATCTTCTTGTATTTACACTTTGATCAGTGGCCAGAACATTACACAGTCTCTTAAAAAGGATGTTGAAGAGAGACCTTAGAGTGCATGGTGCCATGCACGGTGCATTATGAAAAACTTTTCTCAATATAAAGGAAATCTAAAGAAACTATTATCAGATATAGAAACATTTTTTCGGGCCAAACTTCTGTGTCAAAAATAGGTATTTGCTGTTTCAGAGCTCTTTTATGTTCTGTGCTGGTCAGATTCTATTCCCTATTAAGATACAGGGGCTCGATTTTCCCACTCTACCCTGTGCCAACCGAATCTGTTACAAAATCCTCGTATGTGATTCCTTTTGATACTCTGTTGTCAAACCTCTTAAAGCGTTGTTTCATTGTGGCTTTTTAGTGAGGATGTTGCTCTATATAGTTAATTAAAACTTAAACTTGTACCCAAATTTAGTCCATTATGATGGTGTTCTTCGCAAAGCTATTCTCACTCATCTTTTAAAGTGTTTAAAAGTAAATGTTCTGAAATATTGTAAATATGTTAAAGCTAACGATGTTTTAATTTTGCTGCTGTTAGAAAAATAAGTTCTGTGTTCCTAATAATTAAAAATATTTTAAACGGTATTAAAATAAGACAGATAATCTGAACTTTCGGTGGTATGTTTTTCTCTACCTGAATGATTTTCCTCATTGAGGTCAAAGGCCTGTGTGAACTTCCAGTTTCTTTACAGTAGATTTATGATTTATATATCTCTTAGCTCTATATAACTTGATGTTGCTGAACTTAAAACTTTATATGCTTCCAAATAAATGTGAACAGAAAATTCAAAACATGAATGTTTAAAGCTTTATTTTTTTTAACTTTCACATTATGTCTAATGTCTAATTTACTGTCAGTGACTACTAGGTATCTGCTGGCACTACGGCGTTCCAGGTTGCTCCCTCCCACTGAAAATCTGTTCTCATTTGACTTTCCCAAGATAGTGATTATATTGCATATTTCAAAGTTTAAGCTTGTTAGAGTTTTTCTACACAGACATTTTTGAATATAATTTACTCATGATATAAAGCTACTTAAGAGTTTATCTTCTATCTCATAGTTAACATTTTATTAAATGGGATAAGAAGACACCTAAAATAAAACTATTCAAATTATGTGACTGGAAGCAACAAGAACGTGCCAAATGTTTCCACTTCCTGTGAAGAAAATACAAGGTATTAAATTTAAATTGTTCTCTACATACTCGTAAAATACTGCTCTATATGACTAATTAAGCATTTCACACCATGCCCTTCCTTTGTGGGCTGAATCCATATACTTAGATATTAAATTGGTCAAGCATTCATAGCTGCTTGGAAAAACATGCTATTAAGCCACAATTGCCTGCACAAAACAAAGTAATTCATGAAACCAAACAATCAAAGAAACCAACTATATAGAACTTGTTGCTAAAAGTGGACCTTCTCAGTCTCAAATAATTTGGTATTTGTTTTGTTTTCAATTAAGGCTGACATTGAACTTTTCAATATCCCGAGTACAATTCTGGCTTTAAGGTTCTGCATACAAGAACAAACAGCAAACATTTATCATTTTTGGTATCTCTATATTAAAAATTCAAAATAATTATTATTTGATGACATTAAAGTACTCTAAACATTCTAGAAAATGAGTTCCAAAAAATGAAGATTACGAAAGTACAGTAGACATTCGGGACTGCAAATGGACTATGAGATCCAGAGGAATTTCTTAGTTTTATATATGAGGCTAATTTTTTCAGACACTTTTTGAGGTCACGCAACTCATTAGCAGACAGTAAGATGAAAATGAAGCCCATTCATTCAACAAATACGCATTAAGTGTTATATAACATGTCATTGTTTGGGTGGTACTCATTGAGTATAATCATAAAATGTACTTTTTCCTTCTGTCTTTTTAATCTATCTGAATGTGGGTAGTTCTCCCTTAATCTTGCTTTAAAAGTCAGAATGACTTGAAAGCCATGACATTTTATCACTACTAAATAGTAGGAAATCCAATAGTCACTTTATAATGAATATGCAGCTTTAATTCAATGCAGTCAAACCTCTGTTCTCAAATATCCCGATTCTCAAGCAATTTGGTTCTCAACCAAATTGTTCATGGAAAAAATGTCCATGTTGTCTAATAAAGCTTCAGGTCTCAAGTCTTTACTCGACAACCCTTTCATGCTGATACCTGTGTGATCAATCACATGTCTCTCAGGCAATAAAGAAGATGTGGCTTTTGATCAAATTGCTTCTTGAACAGTTTTCCAGAAAGAATTAAATTTGAGAACTGAGTTTCCACTGCTATTAAAAATACCCAATATGGCCCTGGCTGGTGTAGCTCAGTGGATTGAGCGCGGGCTGGGAACCAAAGGGTCCCGGTTCGATTCCCAGTCAGGGCACATGCCTTGGTTGCGGACCGGGTCCCTGGTGAGGGCCATGTGAGGAGCAACCATACATTGCGGTTTCTCTCCCTCTCTACTCCCTCCCTTCCTCTCTCTCTAAAAATAAATAAATAAAATCTTTAAAAATATACCCAATATGTTAGTCAACGCTAATAATTGTTCAATGATAAGATTTCTTTTTTCTCAACTAAAGCCAGTTCTCATGGGTTACTAGTTGCCTTGATGGAGAGTCACGATCTTTCGCCTTTTGGTTACCATTCACCAATTTCTCTTTCTTTTTCTACTATTTTAACTCCATTAGAAAGAGAGACTGGGGAGACACAAGGTGAGGGAATCAAATAGTGCTAACTCGTTGGTTACCATGTAGGATGGCTTTGCATTTCCTTGAGTAGTAAGTGTCTGAGGCCTGTTCTTTCACACATTTGCATGAGTCCCCAGTGGTGGCAGTAGGGACCTTGCTTATCTTTCAGCCAGCCAGTGCAGATTTACACACTGTAGCACCGCTTCCCTATGGAGCATGTTATAACCTCCCACAGTGGGGGTCTTGTTACCCTGGCAGTTTGTCTCTCATTGAGCTCCAGGAATCACACACATTTGGTCCATTCTTCCTGGGTCATTGCCTACAAGTTTTAGTCCTCCTTCCTCATGTCATTGGTCATTACTTTTCTCAACTGTGAGTCAGAATCTCTGTGCTCTTCCAACTACATAAAGTACGTAATAAGCACTAGGAATGACATAGTCGGAGCCCCCTCTGCCTAAACTTGGGAGAAAAGAAAGAACCCCATCCTCATATCACCACTTCTTCTGGTGGAGAATTGGCTAAGGTTCAAAAATCATCCCTCAGTATCCACCCCCTCACACCCTTTATATCATAGGCATGCGCCAGAGAACCATTTGCCAGTCATCAGCTTTAAAGCTCTATATGGACCATCAAATCTTTGAGAAAACAAGTTCTGCACTTTGATCATTCAGCGTAAAGTCTGAGTTGAACTTTTTGTTATCACTGTTACACCTTAGGCAATGCCATGAAATAGAAGGATGCACAAAAGGTGTGATGGTCTCGCTTTCATGGAATACAATATCTGGAAAGGACATGAGAAATTATTCAAATGATAACAACATGTAAAGTTCCCACCTATAGGAAGTGTTTGGAAGAGGGGCTGAATGTAACTGTGAGACACATCCTAAAGGCAGTTGGGTCGATAAAGATGTGGGTGGAGATTTCTCAAAGTAAGAAACCATTTAAGTGAGATCTGAACATTATTACAAGTGAACTTCATGGAGGAAGAGTGGAGTTTGAGGAGAGTAAGGACAAACATTTTACAGAGACAACTTTTCACACAACAGTTTAGTGATGTGGCAGACAAAACAGGCCAATGGGACTGTTTTTGAGAGGACAAGGGGTTCTTGGGAGCAGGGCCTGAGGCTAGAGAGTCCTACAGTGAACAGAATAGTCAGGGCCTCATAGGCCATGTTCAAGATTTAATTTTTTAAACTCAAGAGCTAATCTGTTAAAGTATTCTAAACTGAGCATACAAATGAAGGATGCAATTAATGTTTTCAAAGAATATTTTGGCTGCAGTTGAGAAAAAGATCATGTGCAGAGAAGCATACAAAAGTAGATGACAACTTAAGGAGCCCACTGCAATATTCCATGTGAGATTTGTTTCAACTGCACTGAGAAAGATCTTTTTCAACTTTGCCATGTAGCTTATAACCTCAATTATTCACCTTTAGTCTCAGACTGCCTGGTAGCCTGGATGCTACACCATTTACAGTTTTGACCAGGTCCTGAAGAACCTTTTCATAGAATCATAGGATATAAATGTAGCCCGCCTGTGAAAACTTTCCTCCCAACACTGTGTTCTGTACTTTTCAGGTTCAAATGTTGTCCATGATACAATTTGATAATTTTTCAATATTAAAAGGGTTCACATTAGATAACTATTTACATGCAAATTAAATGGGCCATAACTTTATCAGCATGCTTCTATTGCTAAATGTTTGCACAACTTGTGATAAGGCAATAGCATCCATAAAACATCGTTTTTATTCCCATGTTTCTGGAAACAAAGAATAAACTGACAGTGAACGGAAGAGTGAGGGGAGAGGGATAACTGTGGGGAAAGAAGGAGAAGGGTCAAATTGAGGAACATGCATAATTAGCCCATGGACACACACAACAGGGAAAGGACTGAATGTGGGAAGAGCGGGTAGGTAGGGCAGGGGAAGGTAACGGGAGAAAAATGGGGACAACTGTAATTGAAAAACAGTAAAAAATGTAAAAAGAAGAATCTTCTTTGGGCAAAACGCACCACATCTGCAGTGATATTTTGGGCAGCTTCACCTACCCAGACTTATTCTTTGCACACGAGGATTTCCATGCGGTGGATGTGTTCTGTCACTGACAAAAGACATCATTTTTTACTGTTCCTTATTTCACAGTTTATACTCCCACTTCGACGATCTGTATTTGCTTCCATGGCCCAAAGTAGTTTCATGCTTGTGCAACTTTTCAAGTCCCTTGTCTGTAAAAAGGATTGGGCCCTCCCCATTCTCTTGGATTTACACTTCTCATTCTTTACATTAGCTCAGATGTACCATAACCGGTAATTTTCCATGTTTTTGTCACTATACCAACTTCAATCTTCAAAGCAGGGTGAAATATTCTTCTCTTTTCTTCCATAATTCCCTTTGGAATTTCTACCATTGCACTTGTCACATATAATTAGAATTTTCTTTTTAAGTATCTAATTTTCCTATCATAAACTCTTTGATGAATTCCCTGTTAATTCACTTGTGCTTACCTAGAATTTAGTAATATATATATATATATATATATGAAAATGAATATGAATGATAAATTCTTATAAAATATTTATTGGAGTAAACTGAACTGGCATCTCACTAATTTTTTTCAGAAGTCCTCTCAATGAAAACATTTCTTCACAAAATGTGTCTCATTACATGTATCTGAGCTCCAGTGGAAAGTGCTGAATGCAGCCTTTTATCCAGAACATGTACCTTGCCTTTGACACTAATGAGATTCAATTAGTTAATAAGATTGCCATGCATATTTATGGTACAACAGTAGAAATAAATTCTTACTGTAATGGAAATACTTTAAATTAATTGTATATTTTCTTTAGTTTGTTCATCCTTAGATATGGCAAATAAGGCAATCGAGTATTCATGTTTTTCCGGATGCATTTAAGAAGCAATTTTGAAATGTGAAGTGCTGAAATAATATGCATTTGTCTATTTTCCCCTTATCTAAGACCTCAAACCGATAACTTACAATATCAAATTCTTGGGAGCTAGCATTATAGACATGCATAAAAATAAAGAACATAAAACTTTTCTAATAATTTGCTCTTTGAAAAAAATTATATGATTTTTATTTTTATTTTTTAAAGATTATATTTATTTATTTTTTTAGAGGGAGGAGAAAGGAGGGAGAAAGAGAGGGAGAAACAGCAACATATGGTTGCCTCTCACATGGCCCTCACTGGGGACCTGGCCTGCAACCCAGGCATGTGCCCTGATTGGGAATTGAACTGGGACTCTTCAGTTCCCAGCCCATGCTCAATCCACTGAGCTACACCAGCCAGGGCAAATTTATATGATTTTTAAACCCTGAAGGTATATGTAAACAACACACTTCACAATATTAATAACTTATGCAATTGGCAAATTCCCTTCAAATATATTATCATTTTATTCAGAATGATATCTTGGGTATTTCGGATATTGTGCTATGCTCTGCTAAGAACTGTGGCACAAAGATGAATAGGATACAGTCTCTACTACCCTGAAGTTTTATTCTAATTGGAATGACATTGGATGATCAGCATTAAGGGCAGTACATATTTGTATTGGGATAAGAGGGTTGACCTTCAGGTAATCCTAAGAAATTTATGGTACTATAAAAAAATTACCTTTTGAATATTAACAAATTTAGAAACAATGGCCCCACAGCCTGCATCAGATCTACAGAAGGAAGTGACTCCACACCACTCCCAAGGAAAAAAACCCAAAACACTCAAAATCACGGAGATTGAATAGCATGCTATTAAACAATGAATGGGTCAAGAGTGAGATTAGGGAAGAAATCAAAAAGTTTCTTGAAGCAAATGAAAATGAATTTACAACAAGCCAAAACTTATGGGACACAGCAAAGGCAGTCCTGAGAGGGAAGTTCAGAGCAATACAGGCCTACTAAAAAAAATAGAAACATTTCAAACAACCTAACCCTATGCCTACAAGAACTTGAGGAACAACAACAGAAACAGCCCAGAGCAAGTAGGGGAAGGAAATAACCAAGATCAGAGCAGAATTAAATGACATAGAGACTAAAAGTACAATTCTAAGGATCAATGAATCCAGGAGCTGGTTCTTTGAAAAGATAAACAAAATTGACAAGCCTTTAAGCAGGCTCATCAAGAAAAAAAGAGAGGGCCCAAATAAACTCAATCAGAAATGAAAGAGGAGATATTACAACTGACGCCACAGAAATACGAAGGATTGTAAGACACTACTATGAAGAACTGTATGCCAAAAAATATGAAAAACTAGGTGAAATGGACAAATTTCTAGGAAACTATAATCTTCCTAAACTCAATGAAGAAGAAGCAGAAAGACTGAACTGACCAATAACAGCAGATGAAACTGACGTAGTAATCAAAAAACTCCCAACACACAAAATTCCTGAACCGGATGGTTTCACAGGAGAATTCTACAAAGCATTTACGGAAGAGGTAACCCCTATCCTTCACAGAATATTCCAAAAATTCCAAAATGATGAAAGACTCCCAAACTCTTTTTATGAAGCCAGCATTATCCTAATCCCAAAATCAGATAAAGACACAACAAAGAGAGAAAACCTCAGGCCAATATCGCTGATGAACATAGACTCAAAAATCCTCAACAGAATATTGGCAAACTGCATTCAGCAATACATTAAAAAGATCATACACCATGACCAAGTGGGTTTCATCCCAGGGATGCAAGAATGATACAATATTCACAAATCAATAAACGTAATACATCACATAAACAGAAGCAAAGACACAAATCACATGATCCTATCAATAGATGCAGAAAAAGCATTTGATAAGGTACAGCACCCATTTATGATAAAAACACTCAGCAAAGTGGGAAGAGAGGGAGCATTTCTCAACACAATAAAGGCCATATATGAGAGACCTACAGTCAACATTATACTTAATGTGCAAAAACTAAAATCTTTCCCATTAAGATCAGGAACAAGACAAGGTTGTCCACTACCACCACTTCTATTCAACATAGTACTGGAAATTTTACCACAGCAATCAGACAAGAAAAGGAAATAAAAGGCATTCAAATTGGAAAGAAGGAAACAAAATTGTCATTGTTGCAGATGACATGATAGTGTACATAGAAAATCCTATAGACTCCGCCAAACAACTACTCGACTTAATAAATGAATTTGGCAAAGCAGCAGGATACAAAGTCAATATCCAGAAATCAAAAGCATTTTTGTATACTAACAATGAAACATCAGAAGCAGAAATCAGGGAAAAAATCCCATTTGGTAAAGCAACAAGAAAAATAAAATGCCTAGGAATAAACCTAACCAAGGAGGTAAAAGACCTGTACTCAGAAAACTACACAACACTGAAGAAAGAAATCATGGAAGACACAAATAAGTGGAAACATATACCGTGCTCAAGAAATGGAAGAATCAACATCATTAAAATGTCCATACTACCTAAAGCAATTTATAGATTCAATGCAATCCCTATCAAAGCACCAATGGCATATTTCACAGATATAGAACAAACACTTCAAAAATTTATATGGAACCATAAATAACCCTGAATATCAGCTGCAATTTTGAGAAAGAAGAGCATAGTAGGAGGGATCACAATACCTGCTATCAAACTGTATTACAAGGCCACTGTAATCAAAACAGCCTGGTACTGGCATAAAAACAGATAGACCAATGGAAAAGAATAGAGAGCCCAGAAATAAACCCAAGTCTCTATGGCCAATTAATTTTCGACAAAGGGAGCAGCAGCATAAAATGGAGTAAAAATAGCCTCTTCAACCAATGATGTTGGGAAATCTGGACAGCTAGATACAAAAAAAAAAAAAAAAGAAACTTGAGCACTAACTTACAACATACACAAAAATAAATTCAAGGTGGATAAAAGACTTAAATATAAGTCGTGACACCATAAAAGTCCTAGAGGAAAACTTCAGTAGGAATATCTGAGACATTCCACTCAGCAACGCAAGGGACATAAAGGGAAGAATAAACAAATGGGACCTCATCAAAATAAAAAGCTTCTGCACGGCTAAAGAAAACAGTATTAAAATAAAAAGAGAACCAACCATATGGGAAAACATATTTGCCAATGATACCTCAGACAAGGGTTTGATCTCCAAAATACATAAAGAACTCATACGACTCCATGCCAGGAAGACAAAAAACCCAATTAAAACATGGGCAATAGACATGAACAGACACTTCTCGAAAAAAGACATAAAGAGGGCCCAGAATCATATGAAAAGATGTTCAACATCATTAGCCAGCAGAGAGATACAAATTAAAACCACAATGAGATACCACCTTACACCAGTCAAAATGGCCATCATCAACAAAGCAACAGATAACAGTTGTAGGGGATGTTGAGAAAAGGGAACCCTACTGCACTGTTGGTGGGAATGCAAACTGGTGAAGCCACTGTGGAAAACAGTATGGAATGTCCTCAGAAAAATGGAAATGGAACTGCCTTTTGACCCAGCAATTCCACTACTGGGATTATACCTAAGAGCCCTGAAACGCCAATCCAAAGAACCTCCAATGTTCATAGCAGCACAATTTACAATAACCAAGTGCTGGAAGCAACCTAAGTGCCCATCTACAAATGAGTGGACCAAGAGACTATAGTATATTTACACAATGGAATTCTACGCAGCAGAGAGAAAGAAGGAGCTTATACCCTTTGCAACAGCATGGATGGAACCGGAGAGCATTATGCTAAGTGAAGTAAGCAAGCGGTGAGGGACAAATACCATATGATCTCACCTTTAACTGGAACATAATCAACAAAAGAAAAAAGGAAGAAAAACATAACCAGAGACATTGAAATTAAGAACAATCTAACAATAGCCAGAGGGGAGGGGAGAGGGGACTATGGGGAGAAGCATTTTCAGGAACCACTATAGAGGATACATGTACAGAACCAAGGGGGAAGATGGAGGCAGGAGAGGGAGGTGGGTTTGGAGGGAGTGGGGGGAGGGGAGGGGAGAATATGCAGACAATTGTAATTGAACAACAATAAAGTAATTTAAAAAAAAAAGAAGGAAGTGACTCCTCAAAAGAAAGGTTGGTTAATGGGAAAAAATTACAATGCAAGAGAATCACAAAAGCAAATGTAGACAGTGTATTCAAAGAGTTATCCATGGAGATGTGAATCTTAACCAAATTGTTTTTAATTATTCTAGTTTTACTGCTAAATTTAATTATACATATCATTAAGAGTTGTGCAAGATGTTAAAGCCAAATCACTTTCAAGAATTCACTCCCATATTCAAGACCATACCCTTTATGCATATGGAAGCCATTAAATATTTTAGTCCTTTATTTTTTTCACTATCATTCCATGCTGAATAACCAAGTAATCTTTGGTTATGATCAGGTTTCCCTTGCAGAACTACTACAGGGCAAATTTTAAAAAAAGAAACGGTGCCGGTTAAGCCAACATAAACATTTACACCTCCAGAAGAGCTGCATCTGTTAGTTGTTAACAGATGCCATTCTGATGTGAACTCTTTTAATGTAAATCTACAGCTAGAGAGGCAGGGGTCCAACATGTTTGTAAAGAATCAAGTTCAGTTTCTGCAAGACTGAAGACTATAGCAAATCTGACAACATCAAAGAAATTCTAGAAGGTAGACGTTTAGGCAGAACTTGGGAGAAAGTACCTGAGTACATTTTCTGGATGGACTGCTTATTCTCTCTTCTTGAGAGTGAAAGAATGAATTCCCTGGGATTAAACTTAATTGTCTTACATATCTTATTTTGTAATTTGAAACATCAAGGATATGCTCTGAAAATTTAAAACAGAGAGCAAAATCATATAGAAAGACAGAAACTGCATCAATACATCTAGATGGACGTTTGCTTGTAGTTTTTGGTGTCCACACCTTCTAATCCACATATTGTACAGATGCTCTTTCTGTGGGCACAGCCCTGGCAGTAATTAGAAACTGGTTGGTGTACAGAACTTTTACAGATTCTGCAAGTTGAAAACTTATATTTTCCATATGGATCAAACCTTGCTTCTTTTGCAGTCAAAGCTTTATTTTCATTCAGTTTTCTCCCACTTTCTGTGGCGTTCCTTACACTACCTTTCCATATATCTGAAGTGAGAGCAGTCCCAAGTTTCTTCTTTCATTTTTCACACACCATCCTTCTAAGGGCAGTGTCCTCAGCCACAGTAGCAGCAGCAACTTGAAACCATCTCATTTTGTATTTTAATTATGCTCTCTAGCCATACAAACAGAACTAGTATGGAAATAAAGAAATACACCATAAGATCACCACTCAGCAACTTTGCTCCTGTTTCTTTTCTCTCTGGGGTCCCTTTACACTTTTTCTTTCCCCTCATAACTCAGGACAGGATTTTTGTTTGTTTGCTCATGTATTCTTGAAACTATCATGCTAAGTGAAGTAAGTCAGACCGAAAAAGTTAAGAACCCACATGATTTCACTCATATGTAGGATATAAAACCAAAAGCAATAAACGAACAAATACCAACTCATAGGCACAGACAACAGTATGTTAGTTATCAGTGGAAAGGAGATGGGAGGTAAATGGGGTCAAATATACGGTGATGGAAGATGATTTGACTTTGGGTGGAGGGCATATAATGCAATATCCACATCATGTGTCATAGAAATGTATACTTAGAAACCTATATAATCTTAGTAACCAATGTCATCCCAATACATTTCATAAAACTTTTAAACACTTAATTTATATGCATCTACTGTTAGAAGGCTTTTTAACAGTAAAGATTACTCAATCTTTATAAGTTTTAAAGATTTGAAAAATGGAAGATTGTTATTTACTATAGTAGATTGATGTATTCAACCTTTGTCTTATTGTCTATGTTACAAAATCTAGGAAGCTAATTTTATTCCCCAGACTGACTCCCTTGTGACTCAGGTTATGAATGTTATTGAGGTTCTGTTAATCAAGTGCAGTCTCACAAAATCTGAATTTGTAGCCCATTTATAAAAAGCAAAATGCCATCACTACACACCAATGAGCCATCCACTTATGATTAATGATCCAACAATGGGGTGTGGTACTAGAACCAAATATGAATGCAGTGGGTATCTGATCCTTGGGCAGAAGTGGCAATGATATATTTCTGGAGACAACTCCTCCTGCAATGGCTTATTAATCCCCCAACTTCCTGAATGTAGCACAGACAGACCCAATTTTTCTGGAAGTCTTAGCTAGATCTTAGAACATGCTGCTCTGGGTTTACCAGTAGTTGTGTAAACTATTCTCTACCTTAAACTCCTTTCTGCTTAAAAGAGCTGCACATCTTCACAACAATTCTACCAGATAAATAACATAGTTTCCATTTTATAGATAAAGGTAGTGAGCTACAGAAAATAAATATTCCAAGGTTACACAGAGAATTCATTCTCTGAATTCATTCTTTTACTCTCAAGAAGTTCTGAATAGCAACAATATATCTACTCTACCTTACAGGCATTTGATTGAACTAGAGTAAGTGGCACATTCAACAACAACAACAACAACAACAAAAAACAACTATTGTCCCAGTTCTGTATGCACTTTTTATTTAATAGTATTCATATAATTCTTATTAGCCTCTGTCTTTACTTTACTTATAGATATTGCAGAAATGAAAAGGAGGTTATTACAATTCGTTCAGAACTTGTCATCCAGATTTATACTCTTTCCCTCACTGTCTTGTTGGTTGCCTAGTTCTTAGAATCAGCAGTCCCTTAACTAATAGCAAGGTCACAGGGTATTTACGTATCTAAGACCATTATAGCTGAATTGTTACTTAGAAATTGGCCCAGACCCAAATCAAACACAAGTTGTATATACGGTTTTTTAAAAATTCTTTCTAGAAGCCATAGTTCTAATACCTTTCACATGAGAATAAGAACACAAGAAACACCACAAATATATCCAAATGAATACACTAGATTTCAGGGAAATGCATGCTCCACACATGACCTTGACTTCACACTGTTATAAAAGCCAGGAGAACAGTGCTCATTATGAAGCTGTCTGATGGAAACAAATCACCACACTTTGGGAAAGCTCTTAGAAGCAAAAAGTGAAACTTCATTAACACCCCTCCCCAATAAAAAGAAATAAGTAGAACAAAGCAAACATTTTGATTCTTAACATTCTTAAAATGTATGTATATACCTTCAAACAAAGATTCTTGGTATGCCACCTTGAGAGGTTCAGGACTTCTGCTCTCGAAACCTGCAGCCTGCTAGGGGAGACGGAAAGAGCATTCCCTAATGTCAGGGCCGGTATGTAGAAGTACCACTGTGCAGAATAGATAGCATGATATGCGTAGTACAGACATTGCAGGTTTTTATTTTAAAATTATGAAAAATAGAGTTTTAACTGTGTACATTTTTCTAAATAATGTTCCTGGGATACATTGTTATTAATATACAGTATGACCACAAGGATAATGTAAAATATAATAAAAAACAATAGCTGTGAAGACAGGAAAAAGCATAAAATAATGAAATAAGCTTGGAAGAAACCAAGGCATAACGTGCCTTATACCCACAGTAAGAACATGAATTTCATCCTTTAGTCATTAGGAAACTTTTGGGATTAGTTTAAGTAGAATGCAGTTACTCATATTTGTGTATAAAACATAGTTTCGGGGTGGGAGTGGGTGCTCAAGGCAGACAGTGGGCAAGAAGATTGGCAGGGAGATCAGATGGGTATTTGCAAATTACTAAATAAAAATCATAAAATTATGTGAATGTGAGGAAATGTTGAAGTAATGTTAATGGGGAGAGGAGATTGTATGTATTTTGTGATATAATTAGGTATTGATATATACTTAGATGGAGAAGGTATTGGAAGTAGAGTATTTGAGGCTCAGAAAAATTTTGAGTGGTGGAATTATTCATAGCTATGGGGACAAGTTTGGGGGAAATGCAAAGTGTTTAATTCACACATTATATATTCACCTGCCTATAAGGTCTTCCATTAGAAATAATTCACATACTTAATTACATAAACAAGTGATGCCTGAGGAAAATATCTGTTTCATACATAAGTATTTGTGAAACTTTAAATATAAGTAGTAAATAATGTCATGGTTATCAGTAAGGACTTACACATAAAGCTATACAGACAAGCAAATCAGGGGATGGGATGCTCCAGAAAAGCAAGCTGTTCAGTCCAGGAAGAAGGTGACCCCTAAAGACTGAGAAGACATGACCAAAGCTGTGGGAGAAAACATGAGGGCAACTCCAGGAAAAATCATAGGAGGGCACAGTGAGAAGGTGGCCAAATGCAAGCCTCACAGAGAGTAAACATGCCAACATTTGATCTTGGATTTCTAACCTCCAGCACTGTGGAAGAACACATTTCTTAAGGCAGCCAGACTGTGGTCTTTCGCTATGAAAGTCCTAGCAAACTAACAAAGAAAGGCTAGGGATCTACTTTGGCTTCCCCTTTCCTATCGCTCTAGAGTCCCCCGTTTTGCCTCCCGCTGCCGAGTATTGCAGTTGACTTGGGGACTGAGCATGCAGCCTGCAGGAGAGGAGCCCTCTATGATTCAAAGAAGAGCAGCTGAAAGCACAGGACAATGCACATCACAATGCACAGCACAACAGCTCTACATGCCCGGCTGTCTTCTTAACCCCATGTTAAAGAGAAGACAACCCGCAGCTCAGACAGGTCAAGCTACTCACCTGAGATCACAGTCAGTTCTGCTCCAAAGCCTCCACCTTAACCAATACAGGCTGGCTCTTCATCATTAGGCTCCAGGACTGTTGAAGATTGATGGGCAATCAACTTTCCTTTGCTACCCTTTTGACCATTTTCAGTGAAAACTCGGGTATGACAATGAATATAGTAATTGCAGAACAACAATGGTAACAGAAAGCATCAAGGTTGTGTGTTTATGTGTGTCTGTGTGTGTGTTGATACATAAACCCTCCAGAATATATTCCCTAACTGATTAAATTAAATCATGTTTCCAAGCATTTGAAATAGCAGTGTCACATTTAATGTTAGGCTTTGTATCTTAACAATCTTTTGTTTTCTAATTGCTATGGTAATGTACATATATTTAAAGTAAAACTGTGTGTGTGTGTGTGTGTTTTAGAAATCTTAACAGCAGCTTGTAAAAAAATTACTGAGGTTAGACATACTGTATGGTAAAAATTATATTGTTTAAATTGTGCCTATAGGCATTTTGTCATTTCTCTTCTTGGCTAACCAGATTAGCTACTAATATGTTTCTGCTCAAACATGTTACTAAAATCATCAGCTTTAGTTTTGCTACAATCAACAGGTAGTGAAGAGAAAACTAACAACCTGGTGAGTACTGGATAAAGAAAACAACTACTTGACTACCCAGCTTCTCTACATCTCATCCAAGAGTTTGAATGGCTTCCAGAAAGGGTGCCGATTTTAAGTGTTAAAATCAGACTCTTGCTCATAACAGACGATCTGAACCTGCTCTTCTGTGAGTTCCCATAATTAATCGGGGTCTCCTAAGTCATTCTTGAATGGCAGTTCTATTACCAATAATTCCAGTGATTTGGCCATCATACTTTAAAGCATTAAATGAGATACCTAAAAATACACTGAATTCTGCAATATAAGTTCAAATAAGTTCTTATTGTGTGACATGTTGTGCCTATTAATGAAAACTTCTCCGAAGTACGTGCTCTAACCAGTGACAACACTGCTACAGTCAGGCTATTACTTTACAAATTGCGTTTTGGAGCAAATGAGTAGCCTACTGAAGAAATAATTCTATACTTCCTCAAATTATTTTTCTCTAGTGTTTCTCTTCCACCAATGCATAATTTGCAATATATCCTCACTATCTTGCTTTCATTTAAAACGTTCAGACTGTGAGGATTTCTGATAACTCTGTAATAACCTTGAGAGAAAAGCTCAAATGGTCTTTCCTGTCTTAGGATCCTGAAGATGTATCACCTTTTTAATAGGATCTCTTGGTAGTTTTGCATAATTCATGGCTCACATAAGACTTTAACTAGGAAAAATGCATGGTCTGTATGATATTTTGCTGGCATTCTTCATATGGGTTGTCTACTATATTTTATGTCTTGATTGCAATATTTTTTGAAATAATTCACTTTTAAGTGGTAGGATTATAATATCAAGAGTGACTCTGAAATATGTATGCTGGGTCTTTCATATGTGCATGTTCCAATTCTTTTTCATTTTAAGTACAAAAAGGAGACCTTTATTTTTTTATTTATTGATTTTTGTGTGTGTGTATATGTGAGAGAGAGAGAGACATCATTGTTGTTCCACTAACTTATGCATTCATTGGTTGATTCTCGACCATGGGTTTAGCTCTGGCCAGGGATCAAACCTGCGACATTGGTGTATTGGGACGACACTCTAACCAACTAGGACAACTGGCCAGGGAAGGTATTTTTGCATGCTATCCAATTACAAAAGATTAAAGAAGTCTCTTTTTCAACAGAGCTTCATGATATTTTATCAGTAATACTAGAAAGCCAATGCTTTCACCAAATCTTACTTCATACCTTCCCAGAAATGTAAACATCATTTAAAAGCAAAACTCATGCTCAGTAAACTATTAATCATGCTTAGCGAGCGATTGTTACTTCTCCTCAATATTTAATTGCAGTATGATACAAGTAAATAATTGTTCAATAAAAGACAAGTGGTATTTTTATCAATAGTTTAAATGTGTATCACATCTCATTTTTTGATTTAAGGGAAACAATAAAGCAATGATCCTAAAAAATAGAAGTAAAATGATTTTTAAAGTAATTGATTTTTAAAAATAAACATTTACATTTTCTGCAATCTAATTTTACTAGTTCAATAAGTTAAGTTTACTAGTTTTGGTTGAAGTGGCTTTTTTCTTGGTTTATAGTAACGGACAATGTGTAGAAATAGCGTAAAATGCATAATTGCATGATGCTTTGGCCAGCATTTTCCAGTGTGAATGCATTTTCCTTTAAGTTTCCTGGAATTCGGTTTTCTGATGGATTTATCAGGAATCAGAGAAGATAGGGCGATGCTGATTAAAGGCTAATGACAAGACAATTTAAAAAAGGGAACGTGTCTCTGTTGATGTATATAATTCAGCCTTCACTGAAATACATTTAAGCACATTTTCTAGTTCAGCTAACTGATTTGATTCCATCCAAATGACCAATTAATTCATCCTTTATCTACTGTTCAATTGTAACAGTGTAATTTTTTTCACCACTTGACAGTAAAGACAATCATAAACATAAAAAATCCAGGGAATCGGTACTAACAGACAGTGAAAAACAATCGGCGAGAATATTTATGTTCATCTTCTTAAAAAGATTTGACTTACTTATGTTTTTAGACAGAGGGGAAAGGAGAAAGAGGTAGAGAAACAACCAATGTGGGGTTGTCTCTCATGCGCTCCCTGCTGGTGACCTGGCCTGCAACCAGGTATGTGCCCTGATTGAGAATTGAACCAGTGACTCTTTAGTTTGCAGGCTGGCACCCAATCCACCGAGCCACACCAGCCAGGGCTAAATATAATTCATCTTTTATGCAGCTTTTTGACTTTTCCCCTTGTTCAGATGGTTGTATTGTTAAACAGAGACAGCCTGAGATGATATGATTATGTGAATATGTGGGAGAAATGAACAAATGCTCAGCTCCAAAGACACTGCTGCACTTTTTCACCTGTTTTGGCATACAAGAGCACATTTTGACATTAGTACAATGTGTCATATTAGTACAATGGTAATAGAAGTACTATTCAAGCTTAACATGCCAAGATACAACTACTCTAGGCAACACAATTTTCAGTTACTCTGTTAAAATGCAATATAAAAAACACATTCCTCATATAGGGAAGACTAGTTATTATATCAATAAAATAACATCTCTATTTCATTTGTCTAATATGCTTTGTCAATATAGCTTTATAGATTATTACATGAAAATTCACTGAGCTCCTTTGGGAAATATAAAAGGAATTTTAACTTGAAAATCTTATATATTTGTTTTAGATTTGTTTTCAAGCAGTTGTTCTTCCCCAGGGTTGATTTTTCTCTCCAGGGGACATTTTACCATGTCTGGAAATATTTTCTGTTTTCACAACTCAGAAGGTGTTACTGGCATTTAGTGTGTAGTAGACAGGGGTGCTAATGAACATCCTATAGTACACAGAACAGTCTTCTCATAGCTGTTAGTTCAAGAGGTTGAGAAGCCCCATTTAGGAGAGTCAAAAGTGAAAATGCCACCTACCCTTTCAGAAAGAAAGTTACTGTGTAAAAAGTAAAATATTCTCTCCCCTTAAAAATTATGTTGTCTATGTACTCAGATGTCCATATAATTTCTAAATCAAAACTATTTCTATGTCAAATCATTGTGGATCTGTGCTAAGAAAACAGGATTATAAGACTTTTTGCTATGTGGCCAAGTTATGATTTGGTGGCAAGGTTGAAAAATTCTGAAATATTGCTCTCAGCAAAAGCAAAGAAAGTGTACTTGAAAAAGAACCATCATTTAGGATTAGGTCAGGAGGAATGGGTATAATGTGAGTGGGAGAAGGAAAAAAGTAGATAAAACAATTCATTTGGGAGGTACATCCTTAACATTTTGAAATAGATGAAAATGATGACAAGTATGCTCATCTACAACACCCTGTCTACAAATACAGCAAAGATAAAATAAGTTGATGGTACCATAATTCAACATCTTAAGTCTTAATGTTCTAATAAGTAGCAAAACTATTAGAATCTACTGACTAATATAGATATGCTTTCGGGTGTGGAGGGAATGAAAATATCAGTTAATTCTATCAGTATTTTAATCACACCTCAGTGAAGCACTACTGTAAATGGTGCTAAAGGATGCCCTTCGTTTGTTTGGGATGCTCTAACCTTGATGGACTGGATAAGATAATGAAGCAAGTGTGTATTTGTATAGTCGGCATTTTTTAAGGATTAATATTATTATGGGTTTTCCTCTCCTTAATAAGGAGAGCTTGCATTAATGCTTTTAGCTTTCAAAATATCACAGCTCTTTTTTCTAAATCAAAAAATAGAATATCACTGGTCCAGTTGACCCAATTAGCAGAATGTTTTAAATTTACAAGTTTGTCTTGCTAAATAACACTACCATAGAATCAAAAATATTTAGGCATGCAACCTTTTGGTTGGATGCTCATCAAATGAATTCATTATAAATTAACTCTCTACTTCTGATAGGAATTGAGACCCAATTCACGGGTGTGTGACCTATGTAGTCACATGGATTCTGAGCTTGGTTTAGTACTCTGCTATCACTTTCTTACAAGTATTCATGATTTTAAACGAGGGACTCTGCATGTTCACTTTCCACCAGGCTCTGCACATTTATGTAGCCAGTCCTGAGGGGTATCCTTGGGAAAAGGAGCCAGTGAAGAGCTGGCTCTGCTCAAACGGACAGACACTAGCAGAGCAGCGTCCAAAAGCAGAGGTCTGCATCCTAGTGGCAGAGATCGGCTCCCGTAGTTTGTGTAACATTCATCCCATTAAAACATTTAGGCTTCTTAACCTCAGTACTATTGACGGTTTAGGTCAGATTTCCTGCTGAGGAAGCTGCTCTGAGCCTTGTAGGGCTTCTAGAAACAGCCCTGGCCTTTTGAGAGTTTACACAATTAACAACAGCCTTCCCTCCACCTCCCAATTTGTGACAACCCAAAAAATATTAGTATCTCCAGACATTGGCAAATGTCGCTTGGGGACCAAAATTGCTGCCTATTGTGAAGCTCCATTTTGTAACTTATTATCCAAACCAAACAAATCTTAGGGTTGAAAGGGAAGATATTGATCATTACACTGGGAAAACAGATTCCAACAAATACTGTGCTGGCCAATCATGAAAATTGATCGCTTTACCTGTAAGTTACACACAACCAGAGGGCTGGAGAAAACCTTTTACCCTGGGGCAGAGTGCCAAAATGTACTCAAGTTAAAGGCGTAATATACAACTGGTCCTTCCTGCCCATACATTTAGTAAGTGAGATTATTTTATATTTCAAAAAGTTAAAGTGTTTAATTTAATTGGAATGAGTTAGAGACTTAAAGAGAATAACAAAGAGTTACCTTCAGATTCTTGGCACTAGCTTGCAGAAGCCTTTCTAGAACAATGGGATCCGAGGTTCTCCCAAGACACACACAGAATTCACGTAATTCCCTCGTTCCCCACAGAGGGGGCCTGTGCTTTCTTCTGTAACACATCTGCCTTGAATTATGTTAGACTGCTTGGAAAGCTAGTAGCAACTTTGGACATAATGTATTTTTGTAAATCTTTTAACCCTACCCATTGGTGAATATATCTGTTGTTGCTTTTTCCTAAAGACCCTGATTTATAGGGCTTAATCATTACCTTTTCTGCCTCCCACACCTTTGAGGGTTAGATTGCGTTGTCAGCAAATATGTCTCAGGAAAATGTTAGATTTCCAAAATATCTAATGTATAGAGAATATTACCGGTAGTTTTTGATATAGCAGACATCTGCATAGACCGAGAACGATGATAAAGCAGTAAAAAAGTTATAAAAACATGATACTAGATATCAGTTTACATTTTTGCATATTTTCTCTGCCTCAACAACTTAAAGCATGAAAGAAATTATTTCCCACCCAAACCATTCTTTTTTTTTTTTTTTAATTACTTTATTGTTGTTCAGTTACAGTTGTCTGCATCCTCTCCCCTCCCCAAAGTATTCTTTATGCTGGTCAGTAAAAAACAATTTCAGGGTTTTCACTACAAGAAAAAAATAATGTTCTTTTTGATAATATTATCTTATAATATTTATAGCAATGAAAGATTTTTCTTAGAAGAATACTATGATTCTTATTACAAATATAATTCTCTTTGTATTTTTACCATTGTAATAACATTACTTTAACTTATTTTTATATTGCATCATAGAATAGTTTATACTAAAAATAAAACTTGTTCTAATTACTAGTTTATGAGTTTTTCCAAGAAAAAGGGTTTTTACACTTTGAATAATTAATTAAATTTGCTCCTGAAAATAATAGTTTTTATTTTGTTGTCCTTTAACTATAAATAATAACTATCAAATGGTCTAAAAATTTAGGTTCTGTTTGATTTCATTGTGCAACCTTGATTCTTTCAACAGAAGAGATTACAGGAAATAATCTGCAAGAATTTGAGTCAGTCATTGGACTTGAAAAAAATGTATTTTAATCATGAACCAGGTTGACTGATCTCAAGTACAATTAATTGTCGTGAAACCCAAGTGGGCCTTTTCTGTCACCCAGCAACCCTATTCTATTTGCTTCAGTTCGTTCATAGTGACCGTTTCATAACCTGCCCAAGTTCTACTTCAATATTTCAAACTCACCTCTACAAATACCTTACATTCAAATACCCTACATTCCCCCCTTTTGGGGGTTTGTTGTTATTGTTATAGCAACCCTCACCCTCAAACTTAACTTTATATGGGTGATGTGACAATTCCTTTTCAAAAATGTATGCTTCCATTAGTTAGATTTTACTTGTCCTGCTTTTTGAAAAATGTTTGGAAAAGTGGACATTAGAAGGGGCCAGGTACACTTCAGGATTTGCGAATCAGTGCCTCCTTCTCTGTTTCTGCCCTGCAGGACGGTTGCTATATGTCTTGATCCCTCTCTCTAGCCCTGCCTGCTCTCACTTTCTCTCCCTTGCTCGGGTAAAGATGGCTTACTGAGTTACCCATGACTTTACTGGCTACTGACTCCTTGATGCAGACCATGCCTATCTTCAAGGACAGATAAGTTTGCTGGTGCATTTTTGGGTTTTCTACCTCCAGGCTACACGGCTATTTTGGGAAACTCCTCTCCTTCTCAGTGTCCCTACTATGAATGCTCTTCTCCCTGGTCGCAGCAGTTCCCACTTTGGGTGAGGTACTTTCCTCATGGAAAATACTGTATTTTCCAGTGCGTAATGCACACCCGCACTTTTGTGTGCATTATACATGGGATTATAATATCCATCATTATAACCATGGTGTGTACTCATTATATCCATTTATACCATGCCTCTGTACTTTCCCATTTAAAATTTGGGCATAAAAGGGTGCATGGCAAAATATGGGTATGTGTTTGCCGGTTTTTTCTGAGATAGGCCACTGCTGAGGCCTCTGACCCCTCCTATCTGTCCTCACTCACTGGTCTGGTCACAACTTCTGAATGTCTTCCCGCAGGGCTCTGCTACTCTGAGCTGATGTGTCATGACTTACAAGTGGTGTTAATTATAATGATGTCCCCTGCCATCTAGTTATGCTGTAAATGCAATTCAGTTTATGAAGCCTTGATTTTCTGTTGCTTAAAATTATTCTGTGTGGTTGAAAGGAGGAAAACCAGAAAGCATTAGGAACAAATTGCCTCTATATCCACACATCAGAAGTCCCTTCATTGACTTTTTTTGGAGCCAATTATATAATTCAGTTTTATTAGCAATAAATGTAAAGACCATGTTCATTATAAGAGTGAAGGCAATCATTCTCTTTTTTCTCTATCTCTGTCTCTCTTCCACCTCCCTCCTTTTTTTGAAGGATGACGTGTATATTTTAATGAATAATGAAGTGAAGAGGGTATAATTAATGAGATAATAAATATTGAACATTTGGATATGCCAACAAAAATGTAGTAAGTTAAAAATGCATTAGATTTAAATGTCATGGGAGTAATTTATTAAACCAGAAGAATCTAAACATTTATATTTTAGCTATGGGAAAAATAATATTTTATAATTTTCTCCATTTAGTAAGCATTATGAAACTATTTTTATTGTGTGTTCTCTTTGAAATGTTTTAATGTGGTTGAACTTAAAATGCCATTTAAATTAACTTCTCACACATATATTTTCAAGTCAATATGAGAAACACTGAGTGAGATGCACTAAATATTGATATTAATAAACTGTGCCAACCCTCAAAATGAATTAGCAATATGAGAAAATATACAAAATGTAGTATGTAGGAAATATTATCTGGATCATTTTCTCATGTATATTTTGTCTGCTACACAGAAACATACTCTGCATAATCTGAATTTTATAGAATACTTGTATTCTTAGAAATCCTACTAAACTATTGAATCTGAAAAATTATATTTCACTTCCTGTAAAAGATGTTCAGATTTGGCATGCTAGGAATTATTTTGGTCCAATTTATTATAGATGTCATCTACTCTATTTTTTCACATCAATTGCTAACATATGTTCTGTTTTGAGAAAATATGGAACAAGGTATGCACTTAATAAATATTGTAGATTCTCGGTCTATTACTCCAAACCTTCAGGACAGCTGTGTTTTCAGAACCCTGATTTTCCAAATTTTAGATAGATAGATACAGATGTGATGTTTCATGTAGCACTTCAGTAGGATCCTGGCATTACACAGTAACATTCTGAAATAAAATTGCTGAAACACATACACATTCATTGGAATTAAAACAGTAACAATAACAACTCTAAATTCAAGAACTTAGCCTCAGGAAAATCATGAGGCTAACCTCTTGTATGGCTTCGTGTTATTCTGACCATATTGGGTCATTCAAATAAACTATAAAAAATTGTTTGCAAAGCTTTATTTTCAGAGTGGTAGATAAAAATTTAGGCCTGAGGTGTAAAACATTTCTGCAGTGTACTAAATAGTTCAAAACACATTTTTACATGAGAATAGGGGGTTCTGTAAAGATTTTTAGTGCCACCCACATATCAGGAGAGGGTACATTGCTATAAGAGATGTGTTAAAATTTCTATAATTCTATATGCATATTACTTCAATTCCATATACGAGATTTGGACTGACTAGGTCTGTCTTTGATTTAAGATTAGCTTTTGTTGCCTTCTCAAATCTTCTAGGCAATCCAAATTATATCACCACTAAGTGTAAAATGGTAATACAGCCCTTGGAATTAGGTTTATTTTTTTCTTTTAGAGAGGAAATATATGGCTAATGGAAATAAAACAATTTATTTTACCATGAAGTAATATGTATCTAAAACATCAAATGAGTGGTAAGGGTGATGGATTCTAGAAGAATTTAGAGATTAGAAATGAGAGTGACAGCAGTTATTTTGGTCCCCTCACAAGTCTGCTCTCTCCCCATCCAAGAAAGGTTTGAGTCTGAGGGAGGGAAGGATTTGGATGATAACAGCTCTTTCAGTTCTGCAGTCAAAGTCCTATGAGGTATTTGTTTTTATGGAGGATTATATAGGTTGTGTATGTGTGTGAATGGGTTTGTACCCACATATGTAAGAGGAAGAAGAAAGGAAGGAAAGAAGAAGGAAAGAAGGAGGGAAGGAAGGAAGGGAGGGAGGAAGGAAGGAAGGAAGAAAAAGAAAAAAAAGAAGGAAAAGAAAGAAAAAATATTTTGTGCGCTACTTATGAGATTTGAGAAATAATGCTGTGTCAAGTAATTGTGTTATACATTACGGAAAAATTGAGTATTTTATTTTCTCCATTTATTTATTCATTAATAAATATAATTAATTACTGTTCATCACATATAGTACTAGGAACACAATAAATGGTGGAAAAATATGCTTACATTTTTCAGAATGTCCCACATGCCTCTTAGATCAAACTGCTGTGTAGCAGCCAATAGAATTTGAGTAATATACCCAAAAAGAGTGAAATTAAGTTCAATTTATGGCAGAAGGAATATTCAATACAAAACAGTTATTTGCGATTTTTATGTTTTCCAATTTTCTCATAAGACGTAAGTTCAAAAAAATCTATGCCCATTAATATTACAATTTCTATTTATCCATTCTTCTTTTGCCAGAAAAATAATTAACTTTTTCTTTTGGAATCTACTTGCCAGTTAGCAAGTTAGGAATTTACACTTGAAAACAGCATCTGTTCATTTCTATATTATTATAGATCAATTTTCCTTGGTTACAGACATTCACATAAATTTCTCTCATAAGTATTTCCAATGTGATATGTTGCACATTGTGATCATATATATGTGTTGTTTATTATATACATTCTGATTTAAAAAATAAAGTTTGTTTAAAAAACTTTTCATAAAACTAAAATACTGCCTACACAATATCTTCCAAGAATGTGTGTATATCACATTTTAGAATTTTCCATATTTTGAGCCAAAACTTAACAACATATTTAAGAATGCATACAGAGTGGCAATTGAGAGACAACATTACTCATGAACCTGTGGTTTTCAACAAATTATCTGCAGTATTCAGAGGTCCCCTTGATATTCCTCCAGAACTTGAGTTGAGGAGTGGTTTCTATTAGTTGGGCTTACTTTCTTAAAAAAGTTTCTAAAAACTGTCAATATAATAAGGTACAATTTTCTATAAAACTAATATATGTATCTTTTCAATATAATTTATTTCTATTTCTATGCACTGTTTTAAATTGGGACAATATACTCAAATACCCAACATACTTAACATTTTTCTACAAATACTTGGTATGGCACAACAGTAGTGATTTGCCAATTTCACTGGTCTAGTAATCCTTCCGAGGTGCCATGAAGGGAACGCTGTAATTCCTACTGGAAATAAACTAGCTAACTCTATAGCCTCCATTCTCAGCTCTCAGTTTGCTCAATTTCAATATTACAAGTATACACATAAGCACATACATGTATTTATGTACACAGACATACAAATACTTTACATTCTACATAAAAATAAATATGAAAATGCTCACACCAGTAGAGCTTTGACTATATATTACAATGTAATTTCAAACTAATGAGTAATGTGTCCCTATATGAATATTTTAAGTAATTTTTTAACCAATCCAAAATCATTGGAGGTTTACTTGGTTTTCTAGTCTCAACTACAGTAAAGGCTGTTGTGAATCTGAAAGATGAGTCCATCACTACATTCATTGTTATAACCTTGAAATGAATTGGTAAACATTTACATATAATGCTAAATAAATTCCCTATAATAGTGTGTAAAAATCATAATTATGAATATGTTTTTAAAAATAAGATGTACAACACCAAGCGACAACTCTGATGTAAAAGATGGACTTGAGGTGGTAATGATGTGTCAGTGAGATTCATCAGTTGCCGCAATTATACCCCTCTGGTGTTTGGTGGTATTATCAAATATCCTGACGTCTGCCCTCCAGACGGAGGATGCTGATAATGGAGGAGGCTGTGCACGTGTGGGGCAGGGGGCACATGGGCATCTCTGCACCTTCCACTTAATTTTGCTACGATCCTAAAAGTGTCTTAAAAATATTAAAAAATAGCAAGAGTGAAAATATTACCAATAAACAATTAGATGTGTAACCAAAGTGTGTCAAAAGGAGAACAATTATTCTTTAGTATCTTATCATTTAAAAATAAAAAGGACATACTGGAGACACTTATCTCACGCCAGTAAAACAAACAATAAAATCAATGAAGAAACAGCAGTTAGCATGCAATTTTAAAAATGTATAATTTAATGAGAAGCACTTTATCTGCCCTTCCATTCTAAATGACAGTTTTGCTGGATAGATTATTCTTGGTTGTAGGCCCTTGCTTTTCATGATTTGAAATATCTCTCTCCAGCCCCTTCTTGCTTGGAAGGTCTCCTTTGAGAGATCCGCTGACAGTCTTATGGGGATTCCTTTGTAGGTAACTGTCTCTTTTTGTCTTGCTGCTTGTAAGATTCTTTTCTTATTCTTGACCTTGGGTAATGTAATTATGATGTGCCTTGGTGTGTTCCTCTTTGGGTCCCACTTCTTTGGAGTTCAAGGAGTACATCATCATGCAGCCTCTACTATATGAAATGTTAAAAAGTTTCGTATGAGGACTCAGGAGCGAAGGCACCAAGGCCAGATCAGCTACCAGGGAATTCAGATCAGTCACAGCCAAGACGCTTGTGAGGTAAGCAAGCAAAATACAACCAGAGAAACAAAATATAACTAGAAACATTGAAGTTTAGAACATTCTGGCAGTAACTAGAGGGGAGAGGGAAAGGGAGAAGGGGGACAAGGGTATTCAAGAACTGCTATAAAAGACACATGGACAAAACCAAGGGGGGGGAAGCAAGGGAGGGAGGTGGGTTTGCCTGTGGTAGGGCGGGGGGAGGGTAAATGCGGACAACTGTAATTGAACAACAATAAAATAATTTTTTAAAAATGTATAATTTAATGAAATTTCCAACAGAAAAATTGAAAAGCAAGGGTATCTATAAGTCCTTGATCTCTTCTCGGTGTCAGACCTAGTTTAACTGTTTTTAATCGTTTATTGCATTGAATCATTATAACAGTCTTATGAGGCTGACACATGTCCATTTTATATAAGACACTAAGACTTAAAGATAGGAAGGAAGTGCCAAGGTCAAACAGAAAGTAAATAATAGGTGAAAATTTAAACAGATCTAGTTGAGCACATACTTTTAAAAATAAATCATAATGTCTATAATCTACATATTCAATGCAGATTCTTTAAAGAGATCAATGAAATAGAATAGCTTTAAACAGATGGATGAGATAAGAATATAACATTTCTATGCAAAGGACCATATCTCCAAAATATAAAAATGCAAATTTGACATATGAAGAAAATGGATAATCTCACCATTTAAAAAAAAAAAAAAGATTTCTTTCTCATTACACGTATAAAATACAAAGGCATGTATAATAAAACCAACCTAATTAGAAAACAGGTAGAGCCCTGGCCAAGTGGCTCAGTTGGTTAGGGCATTGTCCCGATACACCAGGGTTGCGGGTTCAATCCCTAGTCAGGGAACATAGAGGAGTCAACCAGTGAGTGCATGACTAGGTGGAACAGCAGACTGATGTTCCTTTCTCTCTCTCTTATTTTCCTCTCTGTCCCTGAAATCAATCAATTAAAAAAATTATAAATTACCTAATGAATAAACGTAGATTATTGCACCCATCAATTTGAGAGTACATATTCTTCTCAGCACAATTATAATACTTTTTTAAAAGCCATGTTCAAGGTCCTATTTTAATAGTTTTAAAAAAGACAATTTGAATAAAAACAAAAATACATGAAGTGCATACACATTTAAAAATTTAAGTCAATGGTGAGATATAGTACGTTTTTAATAAAAACTATAAAAAATCATACTATAACAGAAGTCACCCATGGTTCATCATAGTATTGATAAGATAATTTTAAAATTTATATAGAACAACAACTAGAGCTAAAGGCCATGAATAGACCAAGTACTTTTGAAAGGGCAGAAATAAAATCGCTGGCTTACTTTAAAACATTTTGTTTTATGGTAAAAACAGAGATCCAATGTATTAGAGACACACTGGGAAGTCATATATGTAATTTATGACTTTTCTAGTTAACACAGGAACCTAGAAAATATACAAGTGTATTTCACTATACAACATTTAAAAACTATGTAAAACAAAAGATATGGCAAACCAATGCAAAAGTAAATACAAAGAATATTTGAAATTTAGCAAATAAAAGGTTAATAACTCTACTATGTAAGAGTATGTGTACATTCATAACATTGGGTATTTAAGAAACTGATGAAAAACTTTGCTGAAAACTATAAAAATGAATGAGGTCCTTAATGAAATACATGATTTACTATGACCATATCTTACTATATATATTCAAAATACAAATAAAAATTAAACAAACAGTTCATTGAGAAAAGAAAGACATTTGTCCCTAAATCCTCACAAATCCTAAGGCCCAGGTAATAGTAAATGAAGATTCATGTTTCAGGAAACAAAAATTTCTTTGTTCTTTAAAAGTGTTTCAGAAAAGAAAAACAAAGTTTTATTTTTTATTTTTTTCTGAAGCTTGAATAATGTATTCCCCAGCTCTTCAAAGATGTTGCAAAAAAGGAAAACAATTAACCAAACTAACTTAGTAATATATAAGCAAAAATATCTTGTGTTAGCAAACACAGACCAGAAACATTAAAATAATAATGAAACATAACAAGAGACTGTGTTTGTTATCTTAGAAAGGCAAAATCATTTGATATTTGGTGAATAATATGTCATTCTATGTATATGTTGTTAGATATCATACACATAAGTCATAGTAATATTTGAATAGATACTAAATGTAGATAGCATTTATTCATAAGAAAATACATTATTAGTAAGATAAGAATAGAGGGAGTATTCTGTAATAAAATTAAATTATTAGAAAATATATGTTAGTGTGTAAGCAGACAGGTAAATGTAAAACAGTGGGGTAGCCAGACAGGTACCTAAATACCTATAAAAATGCAGTACATAGTAGAGGTTAAGAAGGAGATCATTTGACAAATAAATGACAATTGTCTGGGGAAAAGAAAAAAACAACTTGAATCTGTATCCATTCCAAAATGAAAACATCATTATAGGTAGAAAAGAGATTCATAAAAGTGACAGGAGGAATCATGTGATAATTGTTCTAAAATCACATAGTGAACACGACCTTTCTAAATGACTAAATTGAACAAAACTGATAAAAACACGTTTACCAACATGCAAATAAAATATTTTGACCTCAGAAAAATAAAAATCTTCTAGATGAGAAAATAAACCACCACAGGAAAGACAGTTTCTCAACTGGGGAAAAAATACAACCCATAACAGACAAACATATAATTATAAAAAGTTTCTTTCAATGACTAAAAAATGTTAAACCCTCTGATAGCAAATGAATAAATGAAAACAAAATGACTTGAGATGTGGCTCTCCACCTTTCAGATGGGCAAACCTGCCCACGCTGGATAACACTAAAGCAGGGGTGTGGAGTGAGAACCACTCTCGCACACTGCTGGGGGGATTGCAACGTGCTGAAGCGCCCGTGTCAATTATCTTTCAAAATAATAAATGCTCCGTTTACACCCATGAAACCCTGCTGCGGAGTGTTTAGTTCCGGGACACTTACACATTTTGAAATGACACAAACATCTACAAAAGTCAAGACAAAGTACTAGGGATTTGGAGCGTAAACTGCATATAGAACCAGAAACGACAGAGAGAAACAAGGAGAAAACTGAAAGAAATAAGCCCTCAAACTATTGCTAAAAGAAATTGCCTGGCTGGTGTAGCTCAGCGGATTGAGTGCGGGCTGGGAACCAGAGGGTCCCGGTTGGATTCCCAGTCAGGGCACATGCCTGGGTTGTGGTCCAGGTTCCCCGTGAGGGCCATGTGAGAGGCAACCATACATTGCTGTTTCTCTCCCTCTCTGTCTCCCTCCCTTTCCCTCTCTCTAAAATAAATAAATAAAATCTTAAAAAAAAAAAAAAAAAAGAAATGGCAAGGTGAAGGCTACTCTGTACAGTATGCGTATTTTTATATAACAATACAATTATCTAGGTAATTTGCTGGTTCTCCTTGCTTGCACATAAAATATCTCTGGTTTAGTAGTTATGTGGGAAATGCAGCGACTAGAGTCTGAGGTGACACATTCAAATCAGTCTTCAGGGAAGTGGGAGGAGTTGTATGATATATGTTTTTGCAACTTTTGAATTTTAATGTTACCTCATTAAAATCAGGAAAAAGCTGTCAAAGGATTTTTATTTATTATTGCTTTTTTTTTTCTAGATTGTTAATGAAATGTAGTACTGATGATTTCCACTTCAATGACATTAAAGATTATCGTTTGGTAACATGTTATGGACTCGACTTCGTCAAGAATAAGCCCCTAACATTTCATTTGTTTTATTCCGAGAAATTAATGCTTGACTTGGAGGACAGGAAAACACAGCAACAGCAGATGTCAGGTAGACTTAAGAAGATCCAGAATCACCCTGAGACCTGTGAGGTCAAGGGTAGGCATTCTTACCTCCAGGTCTGAGTTGACTAACAACATGGAGGGGGCAATGGAGCTCCCTGAGTGGTAGGTACCTCCATGCCTTGCTGCCGCCAGAGACCTTGAAACAGGAGGCAGAGAAGAGCAGAGAAGAGTTGAACCTGAGAGCTCAGGAATCCTTTATGAAATGGGAGCTGGAGTTAAGTGGTTAGTCAGAGTTTGAGAAACACCCTGAAACTTCTGATCAGCTGACAGACAATAATAATCAGGTATGAAAAATATTCCTAAAGAATGTTTATTTTTTCTTTTTGTATCCCAGCTTTACTGAGATATCATGGGCATGTAAGTTTAAGGTGTAAAATGTGGTGAATTGATAATACATATAAATTGCACAATGAAAACTACAATAACTTTTTTTTGAGTGATCAACCATCTATTCATCTCTCCTTTGAGCAAACATTTGAACGTCCATAAATCTTTACGGCCTGGCTATTTCAAGATAAAAAATGACCTTAAAATATTTTAAAAGCCTTTTTAATAACTTAATATTTCATTGCTTTTAAGAATCGGTCCTTAAAATAAATCCCCTATGATTTTAGCTATAAGTTCCCTAAATTGATATATTTTAACACACAAATGAAAGATATATTACTAAATCTTTCCTGTGACTTTTTCTACAATGGATGTATTTTTGACCCCTCCCCCTACATTTTTTTTCTATTCTAAGCAATTAGTTGTTTTATGAGATGTGTTTGAATGCTAGGTTCTGTGCTTTCTTTACTATGTGAATTAATATAAAGATAAACCAGTCTGGGATGTCATATGTTAGAAGAATTATATTTAATATTTACCTAAGAAATATTTTATAAACATGTGCATGTGTAATCTCAGTATTTTATGCACTAAGAAATGTTAATTACTGAAAGGCAGACAGCTGTGGAAATATTTTCTTCCTATTATAGAGGTCTCTACACATCACTGATTTATTTATAAATATAAAAAGGTATTCAAACTCCTTACCAGATGAGTGTCAACGGGATATAGTTTAAACTAAAAATGAAACAAAAAACATGCTACATAAATACATTAGTTCAAGGGCACACTTGAAAAAAACAGTTAAGTTCCTTAAGATTTACTGTTCTGGTTCATTTATAAATTGAGCTCTAAGCTTCTTAGCATATGTGCTATATTGTTTTCTCAGAAAACATTGGTTTGGTTTTAACATGTGGACTATTTTACATTCAAATTTAAATGGATAAATTCCTTTCTCAAGGCCTTATTTTCACCAGGATACTTCAGCAGATTTAAAGTTACACAGGGTATGCAATGAAGTCCTGTTTTACTCAGTTTTTTTTTTTTCTACATATGAAGCTTTTGCCCAAAAAGATGAATATCAAGAAGAACTGGTGTGATACAAAGTCCAAATAAGTTTGCCAGCTTTACAACTGTGCCCATGTCTAACTCTCTGACTTCAATTTATTCATCTAAGAGTGGAGCTGACAATACTATCTATAGATATAAATATATATCCGCATGTATATCAAATGTATGATATACACATACAGATACATACCAATGTTTAGTACCTAGTATACTAAAAATGGAAATTATAAAAAAAAAGCTAATTAGAGAATTAAGAATTGTTTCAGAATGAGGAAGACTAAAGAACATGAGACCAATGCAAGGAATGATTGAGAATTAAATATATTCCCCAAAGGGCATTACTTGGACAGTTGGATAACTTCAAAGGGGGTCTTAATAATGGGTTTATGCGACTACTTTGCACTATTCTTGCAATGTTTTATTAAGTGTGTAAATCAAAAATAAAATGAAAAGTACTGTGCTGATACTGCTACTAATATATAGTTACTCCTAGACTCTAGGAGAATATACAATTAAAATAAAATTTTGATAATGATTGAGGATTAATTGTGACTTATCTTTCAATCCTTTAATTGTGCATACTTCTGTTTTAACCATGTAAATGTTCTCATTTCTTGACTAGATTAGCAGACATACTAATTTGAAAAAAAATATTAGAATTTTGGGGACTAACCACACAACTGAAATTCCAAAAGAAAATATATTAAATTCATGTACTCCAAGGACTTTTTCATGCACTTGTCCTGTACATCACAAAGCTGTCAGACTCTATGTCTATTATGCATGAAAGATACTTGGTTATTTTTCATTTAAAATGATTAAAGATTCAAGCATCATTAACCCAAACGATCTATCCTGACGATGTTCGTTTTAAAGGCATAGAGTGTATTGTAGGCATCGCATGTGAGAGAGCGTGAGACAGACGTAGATACGAGTGGCATAACTCTAACTCTGATGTCGAGATAAGAAATCCAAACTTAAAATCATTTGTATGATAAATGTATATAACTTTTCCTCGCATGTTTAACAGTTCATTAGTTATCAACTTTACGATAAATGTGAAACTATAAGTGCCTTGCTGTATTGTTTTTTATGGATCATCTCAGGTATAGAGACCTGTAACAACTTAGGAAAGATTCAACAAGATTTAAATGTGTGTGCTTATTGTATAATAAGCTTCACCCCATGAAATTTTGCTCGGATCCCAATGAAATGTATTTTATTCACCATGCCAGAAGAAGAAATTACCACTAAGCAGTTTGAATCTTATATTCATTCAAATTTGTTATGGCTGAAAAGGGAAAAAAAGATTTTCCATGCAGTTGAATTATTTTGATTTCAGTAAAACAAAGTCAGATTATATTAGTTACATGAGAACACCTGAGTGCTGGTGTACAAGTCTTGTTTTCAGCTGAAGAATAGGTTGAAATTTATTTAGAAAATATCATTGGTACACTCTACAAAAATTGTGAATAAAAGTTTATGCAGTAATTTATCTCAACAATCTGAATTAGCTACTTCTTGTTAAAGCCTAAGCGTAACATCTGGCAAAGGAATCTCATAATCAGAATTCAAGTTATCCCTTTGATTACTTTTATAAATATATATTTAGTAAATGTAAAGTATTTATTTAGAGAATATATCAGCTATTGACAGCAACAAATAGTGTATATTTTTCTAAAAATCTATATATAGTCTCAGTAATGTGCTTTCATGATAAAGACAATGCTAGAATTTAAATGGACTATTTCAGTTTTTTCTGTGTGCATAGAAAGACTCCACTCCCTCAGTTCCCTATCAACTAGATGGAGCCAAGTAGTAGGTTCTGGGCAATGAAATACGGGCAGAACGGCTGTCGTGCACTCCTGGACCTAAAATATTACACATTCTTTCACTTTATCCCTTTGGGTTTAATGTCAAGAACCAACGTGGCCATAAAACCAATAAATGGAATGAATCTCCTTCCCAAATTCACCCCTTAACAGAGAGTAGCACAGGAAAATTATCTGACCAACATCCATACGGTACTGAAAAACAGACTTAAATGATGTTAATCCATTGATATTTTGCATTGTTTATTAGCAGCTCATCTCTTTGACCAATACAGCTTTCTATTTGAATCATAAAGTTATTTCAAAACAAATATTATGTAAGTGTGCGTGCCCCAGCAAATGCAGAAGTGGCTCCAGTTGTATGAATGTCATAGTAATTCTAAAACATAGAGTTATTCATTTTTTACTTCCAAGTTTTTCAGTTTACTTTATGAGAAAAGCATGCATGATAAGCAAAAACATCTCTGTGTATGGTGACCATGTAATCAGTGCTCCCTGCATTCATAATCACAGCTCTGGGAGGGTAGGTGCAAGATGCTTAACCCTTGGGCCAAGATTCTTATCTTAATGCCCAATCAAGAAAATGTTAAGTCTAATGGACCACATATTCTTTTTAGATATTAATATTCACAAAGCTATATACAACTCAATATCCAGTGGCAGTGGGCTGGCTCCCTCACATACTAATCATTCAGAGAGCAACAGAACAGACCCCTGAATTATAGAGGGCTTGGCAGTGAAGAGAGCATTTTACATGAATCACCTGATTAAATCCTCACAACCAAGTGAGGAACTAAGAATCCTGATCCTTCTCTGTAGTGTACAAGCTAGGAAACAAAGCCAGGAGGCCACTCTTCTGACACTGTCCTACAGAGACACTGTCCTTAGGGTGGCCCCTGTCCTTTCTTGAGCATCTTTTGTCAAAGAGCTAAATTGGCAAATATTTCTACCATGTCCTCTGGTTCTAAACCCATCCTGCATGCCCACTGATGTCTCCAACTGGGCATTTCCCATGGTATGTTAGCTGTGTACCCACCCACCCTCCTGTGGCTCTGCCTGTGCTTTCTCCCGGCACTTCCAATAACCAAACACATACTCTATGTGATGAACGAACAACCTATGTCTGCTAAACAGAGGAAACTGGAACCCCAGTGTACTCTTATGAACTTGTAAATTTGTCCTGGAGCAACCCCAAGCTCACAGATAAAATGGGTCAGTGCTTTAGTGCTTTGTGCTTTAGTAGATGTTTCTCGACTCTGCAATCGCCTCTGTCTCATCCAGCTCCCACAGGGCTGTGGCTTATATTCTAATAGTAAAAGATCAACGTAAGAAAAATGAAAAGCTGGCCTCGGCTGCCACTTCCAAAAATCAATGTTCACTCACACCCACCCGATCTCAAAATGCTGCTTCAGCCTGGCAAAGAGAAATGGTGATCTCCGTGGAAACTTCAAGAATACGAGAACACTATATTGTGTAGAGTTTATCAGTACATTTCTAAGGAGTAAGTCATTCAGTTATGTTCTAAGCAGGATTCTTTTCCCCATCAAAGTTTAAAGAAAGGGTTTGGGGTTTATAAGTAAAAGTTAAACTATAAATGCTGCTTTATTAAACTTTTGGAACCTGGTAGCTTCTTTGGCAGATAATTAGGGTGAAGAAACAGTATCATGCATTTTTTTTTTGCCAGCTTTATTAGTTTAGGGAAAATAGAAAAGAGGCACAATGGATCTTCAGAAATTAGAGGACACCAAAATAGCTGATATTGATATAAACCAAGTAGCTATATGAATAAGAACTGCATAGGGGGAATCATGATTTTCAGATCAAGAATTAACATTTTTGAATAATTAAAATTATCCATTTATGATTAGTTAAGGACAGCATTATTTTTAATATATTTATTTTTATTTTTCAGTGACAGTTTACATTCAGTATTATTCTCTATTAGTTTCAGGTGTACAAGTGGTTAGAAAATCATGAGCTTTACAGAGTGGTCCTCAAGATACAACAGGGAATTCTGATCATTATATATACTTTTTTTTTTCTTGCTTAATCTTTGTCAATATGCTCCTATTCATCATTATGTGTATAAAATACATGATTAAGCCGCACCCATGTAATGCATGAATTGTAACGCAAACTTTAGTTTTGGCTTGTTTCCCATCATCTCTTTACACAGTGTTTGATAGGTGTGATCTGACTTAAACCTGTGTGGAGACTCCTGTAGTGTCCATAGCTTTTCCTCTCTTTCATTGGAAATAGATACTCACGTGTTTTCTCATTGTCTCAATGCATCTTAATTCAGGAAATGGAATGTCTAGTCTAAAGTGTTCATCAGAACTATGGACCTGATTTAATGTCAAACCTTCTACCCCTTGAGGTTAGGGTCTGACTGAGGGTGGGAGACTGCTAAGTGACATAGGCAGACTTGACAGTCAGCTTTCCGTGTTCAGCTTTTGCTGTGCTCCTTCCCTGGCAAATCTAACTGGCCAGTTTGCTTAGGCACCAGTGTGTGGTGAGTAGGGGCAGGTACTGGCAGGAGAGTAGAAAAAAAATCATTTGAGTAGATGCCATTATAACTTTACTTCATCTTCTCTGATCTGGCAAAATTTTCTTAGGGAGTTTACTGCCTAGGTTCTGTTCTCCTGAAGTTATCTCATTTTGCATGGAGGCATCTTCACATCTTTTATCAAAGTGGCCACTTGCTTGCAACAGCTTCCTTAGCTCTAGGTCTCTGGTAGTCACCTGCAGCTTCTTTTGGCTTATATTCCCTCACCCATCAGGGCAGCCTTCTTTGATAGGACACAAAGCAAGTGCTCACCAGACTGTTCTCTTCTAGATGACCATTTCTTAATCAAGGCATGCACACATCCTTTGTCCCAAATCTCTGGAAGATCTGTTCAGTATAGGGCATAAGTTGCTCTTAACTCTGCCCTACAGATGTTCACAGACCAGAGTGACCCCAACACAGGTAGAGTTCCAGAGAAATCCCACACTTTAGCTGTGAGATTATCCTTCATGGCATGTGGGATAGGACTAACAGCATATCTTTCTGCAAAGTATCCTCCTCAAAACACTCACCCTGATGAATTGTAAAATGCCATTTGACCAAGAGAGGAGTGTTCAAGAGTCATGAAGTAAGTTCTTTGACATTTTCTTTAAAACTCTATGCATGTTGATTTATTTATTTCGGACTCTCATAACTGATATTGGCTCCTCAGTTAAAACTCATGCCAAAGGACTGAATTTAAGCATTATATGATAAGCATGGGATGATTTCTCATTTGACGAGATGCCACAGCCAGCCATAGAAATCTGAATAATAAATAGAAAAAGCAGGTCAGAAACACATCTGATGCCTGCGTCATATTAATGTGAAGGGGAATTAGATAGATCTTATATCACGTATAAACATTACAATAGTCTATAGGTTAAGTAAACAGAGAATACTTTGAATACATTTCACAGGAGGGAATATAATACAGGGAAACTTTAACTTACACAGAATTTTGAAAGAGCTGGGATTTCCAAGATCTGAAACCCCTACTGGCATATTTTCTCAACTTCCTGTAAAACGTAAATGAATAATGTGCTCATCTGGAAATAGAGAGCAGAAACTCACATCAAATCTGCAGATTTCAATATGTCTATCTATAGATCCAACAAAAGAATGATGGTTTTTCTACTCTGCTCATCAGCAAAGTCTAAATTAGAATCTTCCTGAAGGAATTACCCTGTATTTATGGAGAAAAAAAATAAAATCAGATAGGAGAGGGCTTACTAAAAAATAAACATTCCTTCACAGAGTTGTACATGGGATTTCAATTGCTAGAATTTACCAAAAAAATAGAAAATATTCCTTTTTTAAATGATTTTTATTTATTTGTAGACAGAGGGCAAGGGATGGAGAAAGAGAAGGAGAGAAATATCAATGTGTGATTGCCTCTCATGCAGCCCCTGCTGGGGACCTGGCCTGCAACCCAGGCAAGTGGTCTGACTGGGAATCAAACCAGTGGCCCTTTGATGTGCAAGCCAACACTCAGTCCACTGAGCCACACCAGCCAGGGAGAAAATATTCTTAAATATAAAGTGGCTACAGTGGCAAAAAATTATACACCATCTCAGAAATACATTTGACCTCAAATAAACATATGAACAAAAATTGTTATAAAAATAATGTTGTGATGTGAAATAATCTAGAATTGAGTTCGTGAAAACTCTATGAATGTATGGTTTTCTGAAAGATAACTGACAATGATCTTAAGCAGTCATTGTCCAAAAACACGTACATGGCTTACTGTATTGTCCAAGCACTTACTTATTTTCTGGTTCAAGTGACCTTTAGAGAAAATACATAATCAAACTGATATTTTACACATCTGAGGTATGATGAAGATGGGGTGTTGTAACAGACTTTAACTCATCTTCTTTTGATGTTGCCAATACCTCAGAAAGGATGGCAAGTAAGAGGCAATAAAAACCTCTTAGCAAAATGACATGAAAGGTTGGCCCCTTGCTCCACTGCTTGTGTGACTTGGTGACTCTCTCCAGACTGGCAGCACATAGCAGATATTCCTGCAGGAGTGCTAAAGTAACAATTAATGTAGCAAAGGGACATTTTACAATGCAGCTCCATGTACACTTCATTAACTGGATCACTAGGGATATGCTAAGTAGCTACTGACATACATCAGAGTACAATTCCAGTGTTTACTTTACACACACACACACACACACACAGAGCACCATGGCGTTTAAGAAACAAGACATCCAGATTTTTCAAAGTTACTGTCCTGTGTGGCAGTGATTTCCACACGTGTGTAAACACGCAGTCCTGAGAATTTACACGTTTTGAGCACAGCTCCATGTGATTCCTGTGTGAGCAAGTGTGGATCAAGTCTGTGGAATGGGAATTCTCTAATAGGAATTTGGCGAAGATGTATCTTAAAAAATTCTGGCTTGCTGTGCCCTGCATACTACTTTAACCTGGTCCTGTCTGCCACCGGATCTGAATTTACATCCAATGCCTTGCTATGAGTAATCCTACCTGTTCTGCATAATCCCATGAATAATCAATCCAATGTAAATTGGCCCCTGATAAAAACCCTGGCTGGGCAAGCCACGAGGCTTTTTCCTGAAATGGGAGGAATCAGCCATGTGGCCCCGGTCTCTCTTTCCCCGCGTGTCTCGGTATGAGATTCATACACACATTGGGTCACGGTCACCCACGGGTATCGGCAGGCCCGATCTACCCCGTGTCAGTCCTGAAAGCTAGAACATTCTGTATTCTGTTATTCATAACATTAAACCCAGAAACTTTAATTGGCAGTATAAGGCCAGTTGTAACATTATTTATTGCTTTTTCCAGAATTGTGTAAGGACATAGATTTCATCCAAGATTCTAAAAGTATCATTTCTTCAAAGAATGTTAAATGTGCTTTCAACTAAAAACTGTGTTGTTTTTTTTTTTCCTTGAGGTACCATTATCCTTTTACTTTCACTGTGGGAAAAAAAACACAGTGATTCTGACAAATCTTAAACATTTTTGCCAAGAGCTATATTTTTTAGCAGTGTGTATGCGGAATAACAAATATTATTAGAGTTACAATAAGTATTCTTTGCAGCTGTGTTTTTACCTGATAGCAATTTCAAAGTAAATGACCGAAAAGACATTGTTTCTAAGTACTGCATGCTCTTTTGTTTTGTCCTCTCATACTACAATCTTCTTCTGTTATTAGTTTCCATAACTTATTTCCAGTTTGTCCTTGCTTCTCTTTGAGAGGCAGTCCTTTGTGAGAGCGCTGGGATTTATCTATGGTTACCATATAAAGAGGCTTGCATTTGCCTGGAAAACCTTGAATCTTAAAATCCAAGTTGTCAAGGGGTGCCTGCCAGCCTGGCAGATGATTAAATGTTTTGTGTGAACTCAGGCATTTTGTTCTTCTTTCGGTGGGTAAATTAAGAGCCAACATCCTTTATGATGATTTCAAGTATGATATTGCCACTCTCTGTAAAAGTGAACTCTGTAGCTTTTACATAATTCCAAAGATTCAAATACATTATGTTCTGTTGAAGCCTAGTAGACAATAAACATACTATTATTTGCAGGACATGCCTAAAGTTGACGTAAAATTTATAATAATAATTTCTAAGGACACATTATATAGTAACTATTCAGTGACTGCCTATCCTATTTTGGATAAAATGCTAGGATATAGATGTAGAGTGACATAAAAAAAGATGACTTCAAGGAGATTAGCATCTTGCCACACATTTTCTCTAGTGAAATAACTTTAATTGAATTGACGAAGACCACAAACATCACCCTCATGAGTTATAAATTCTGCATTAAGCATCCATTCATTCATTGTTTTGATCAATACTGACTTTTACAATATCAGTTTTTAAAATAATCTCAATTCACATAGTCTTCTCTTTAATATTGTGTAAAAGGCAATAAACCATACATCTTTTCTGGGTCTTTGAAGTTGATCACTATACTTCTGTCCACCACTTAAGGGCTACTTTATTCTATAAACTAAGGGCCTTTTTGGTCACAAATACATTACCCAAAACCTGGCATTGGGTTTTCAGTATCGATCATCTTTCTATCTTGTGACTCAAACCTATTTAACGATACATGAGAAAATGTGGGCCTGTGCTAGATCAACACTTCCTGACAAGGGAATAAATACATTCTAGGTTTGGAAGGCTCCTATAACAGTTGTATGGCAGCAGGGACTAGGGGAGCCTTGTCAGCAATTTGTCTGACCGAGCCCACTCAAATGAGACTGTACTTCCTCAGTGTATCTACAAAAAGGGAAGGTTTGTACGACCTAAGGTTATGTTTACAGTCAGAAATTAAATCAGCAAGCATTGGAAAGGATCCAGGAAGGGAGAAATGGCACTTCTGAAGTAGAGGGAGGGCTGCGAAATGAAGGGCAGGTCAGCGAAGGGTCCAGGTGATGGGATTCTATGTTATCGCATTGAAGAGGTGAGGGCAGGTGGTTTGAAATTGTCATGACTGAAAATGCATCCTGCTCTGGAGGATTTCAGCAGCACTGAAATGCTTAAAAACGAGTGTCTTCTTTTCTTAGAAAGAGCTCTGACTAGCGTAGACATCTTCTGAAAGTGATTTTTGAGTTATTCGAAGGTCTGTCTGGAAAAAGTCCAGCCATTGTTAATATAACAGAAATAGTTTGTGCAACATTGATGTAATCTGACAGCCAAGGAGAGCGGACTGCAAGGTGTGCGCATGAACAACGATGACTTCACTGTACTAGTCGGTGAGGATGATAGATGCTGCTGCGTCAGCATTTGTAGTATGCGGCCATCGCATTCAAAATGACTGAATGAGTAGAACGACAAATCGGCATCAAATTTTATGTTAAACTTGAACGCTCCTCCATGGAAATTTTTCAAATGATTCAGAAGGCCACAGCTATGGGCAACTGGTGACTGACAGCTTCATCACGACAATGCTTCCATTCATGCATCACGTCTCATGCAGAGTCTTTTGGCAAAATGTCAAGTCACCCAGGTGACTCAGCCACCCTGCAGCCCAGATTTGGCACCTTGTGACTTCTGGCTTTTCCCAAAACTAAAATCATCTTTGAAAGGGACACAATTTCAGACCATCAGTGAGATTCAGGAAAAGACAACGAGAAAGCTGATAGTGATTGGGAGAACTGTGTGAGGTCCCAAGGAGCCTGCTGTGAAGGAGACTGAGGTATCATTGTCTTATGTACACTGTTTCTTGTATCTTGCATCTTATTCAACTGATGTCTTTATTTTCCATATTACTTGGCTGGATCCCTTGTATATACCAGGGATTGAAGTGAGAAAAGAATGAACTATAGCTCTATATATAAACATTAAGAGCTACTGTAAAGATAATTGCTTAGATTATATCATTTTTGTTCCCAGTTACAGACAAAAGTTTGTTCCTGCTTTTTGTTTTTATACATATTCAAGCATAAATATATATTCACATGTGCATATGAAGCTATTCACAAATTTAAAATGTATTATTTGCATCTATATCCTGGAATGCCAAAAATTTGGTTTATCTTTTACTTTATTCTACATGAGCAATTCTAGACTTCAAATATTATTGCATTGTTTTCGTAACAGATGACATTTTTAGTTTATTTAGCAACCCAGTTCAGATTGCAATGAATCTGTATAATGTATCTGCAGTTAAAAATCAAGTGATCTCAGTCCTGGCTGATGTGGATCAGTAGATTGACTGCCGGCCTATGAATCAAAGGATTGCTGGTTTGATGCCCAGTCAGGGCACACGACTGGGTTGCAGGCCAGGTCCCCAGTAGGGCACGTGAGAAGCAACCACACATTGATGTTCCTCTCCTGCTCTTTCTCCCTCCCTTCTCTTCTCTAAAAGTAAATGAATACATTATAAACAAATAAGTGAATAAATAAAATCAAGTCATTTCATATTTTTTCATCTATATTTCAGGACTTCTTGATGGTTCTGTTGCTTTTTATATGGGTTTTGACTTATTTTTTTCTTTTTTTGCTTTTTTAGCTGGCTTACTTTTTCAGCTTCACAAAGAAAGCTTCTGTGCGTTTAGTCTATCTTGACCTAACAGCTGAGCAATGGCAAAAAAATGGGAAAAACATGTTTTCATACATCAGTAAAGACATGGACTTGAGAAACAATGGCATAAAGATCAATTTTTGTCTCAGAAATATGAAATGTGTTTCTTTTTATTGCTGAGCATGCAAAGAATAGAGAGCTTTTCAGAGAGCTTTGTACAATAAAAAGAGATCATGACCCAAATCAGATAGTGTCTCATATTTACCACAACACTGTTTTCTGAAATGTTATTAAATACGTTATTGGTCTTGTCCACTGATTATCATTTTTTTAAGGTTTTATTTATTTATTTTCAAAGAGAGGAGAAGGAAGGGAGAAAGAGCAATGTATGGTTGCCTCTCACATGGCCCTCACTGGAGACCTGGCCTGCAACCCAGGCATGTGCCCCAACTGGGAATTGAACCGGGACCTTTTGGTTCCCAGCCCGCGCTCAATCCACTGAGCTACACCAGCCTGGCTGATTATCATTTTTTGACCATACCCGCATATGGACCTGTGTACACCTAGAGATATGTACCTAGAAAGTATTCTCAAAAAGAGAACCGCTCTGCACTGAATTGCTCACATTTAGTTCACAGACTGATACCATTGACCTGGGCATGCTGCCCGGGCATGGCTAAGTTTGCAAAACCTATCAGATGCTTCTAGTACGGAGTTAAGGTTGAAAACCATTGAGCTAGAGCAGGGCTTCCCAAATTTTAAAGCACAGGTAGATCACCAGGATATCTTGCTATAGTGCAGATTTTGACTTAATGGGCATTGTTTAGGTCCTACAAGTATCTTCTACAAAGCTCCTAGAGGTTGCTGATAATGGTGAAAATAAAATAGAATTGGCATTGCTAAGAAAGTCACTTAAAATTTTGAGTAGAGAGGCTGCTGAGGAAGGGGGCTTACATAAACCTCATACCTCAGTTCTCAGAAGTGCATTTAGATTGCTAACCTGTTGGTAAGCTCAGTCAAGGCTGACCATACACATCCAGGGACAACAAAGGCTCCATGGACATAAATAGACATTACCTCCTTGTAGTTTTCACTTCCCTAATTTGCATATTTAAACTAGCCAATTCTCTGTTATCTAAGCCAGGAACCTTTCATTTGCATGAAGAACCCTAATGGACGCTGCACTTGTGGTTTTGGTCTTTATAAACCCTGACTTTCTTTATTCTCTTCAGAGCACAGTTTGTGTTGCTACCTCAATCTGTGCATCCAGGTTTGCAATCCTTTTTGCTTAAATAAATGTTTTTATAGTCGCAAATTCTGGCCAGCAGGATTCGTATGGCCGTGACTGAATTTGTGAATAAGCTCACACAGAAACATGTAGGAATAGAGAACCGGGATCACGCATCCACTCCCCTCCATTATGATCTTGGAGAGGCCCCGAACCTCGTGTCGACTGGCCTTTTATTGCCGTTTCTCAGGCACTTTACATATGAACGGTCTTCATTAACTATGCATGAACTGTAGATTTACATTAGATGGTAGATGCCCAAGATAGTGCATCAAGAGGATAGATATGCTAATGAAAAGACAATAGGCTTGGGCTGACCTCGGGTCTGAGGAAGCTAGGCATGCATTAGCATTTGACCTAGGGAGAGAGAGATTTTTAGCAAGAGCAAGGTTTTATTTTAATCTAAGGAACATGCCAGCCTGATTTCCCCACAGGAAATTCCGCTACCCCACTCATAGGTCCTGCATGCCGACTTTATGTTCCACAAGAGACCGTGCTCTTATTAGACGTGAAAACATGAGGGCTACAATTCCCCACTGTGGGAGCACGAAATTCCCTATATTTTATTCTTTATTGAGGCCTAAACTTCTCCTTTGTTTAACACTACCAATGCTGGTGTGGTGTGTACTACCTTTTGAGTAGCCAGAAGTTATGGCAGCTATTATTGCAAACTCAGCAAAATGCCACATCTGTATTCGTAGCTAATATGCCCGATATTCTTTCTAATACTACAGAACCTTCACAATTTCCTGTTGCAATTTTTCACCCCCCACCACTGAAGATCTATTATTCATTGCCAAATTGGTTCACAATTATAGTGATCTATACTCATTTTGCTAGGATCCAATTGTGAACAAAACTGCTATATGAATACATTCACATGTATATTTAGAAATTTGGGGGTATATTTTTAAGCACAATATACTGAATATGCTGAAAGGTGATAACATAGTGAGAATTGATTGGCACTTCATAACAGAAGCACAGCCTGTTGGGCACTGTTGGGGAATGCCCTCTCTGAATAATCACCACATGAAAACTTTACATGGAATGTCAAAAATATTATTAATCCAGATCTTGTCTACTGTTTTCTCTTTTTAAAATATGTCCAACTCCTGGTTGGTGTGGCTCAGTGGATTGAGTGTGGGCTTGCCCACCAAAGGGTTGCTGGTTCGATTCCCAGTCAGGGCACATGCCTGGGTTGCAGGCCAGGTCCCCAGTAGAGGGTGGGTGCACGAGAGGCAACCACACACTAAGTTTTCTCTCCCTGTGTGTCTCCTCCTCTTCTCTGCTCTCTAAAAATAAATACATAAAATCCTTTAAAAATAAAATAAAATTTTTCTTTTAAAAGGGAAAAATATTGTCTAAAATCTACAAGCAGAATTCTGTTTTAACTCAATTCTGAGCCATTTAAGCACTCCATGAATGAACAAAAATTGGGCGTCATGGAACTTAACTGTGCCTCGTGTCGACAGCTCACGGTCACGTCCTTACAGAAGCACACAAGTATTTGCCTTGGTTTCATACTGTGAAAATATATTGTTGGTTTAATACCAGAAATCAAAAGTATAGTAGTTTGCCCTCATCCATTTCTGAAAATAGTTTTAACCTATGCTATGTTTTTCTAGGAGCAAGACCAAGATTCATATTCGTTGTGTTTGGCAAGTTGCTTTTTGGCAAGTTCTTTTGATTACTTGGTTATAACAAGATGTGTTCAGAAAAGTAGCGAAGTTTCATGCTATCTGTGCAGAATTCCTTCTTTGTTAGCGATGTGTGCAAAGCCATCTGTTCTCTTTAGAGCGGCAGTGATGACTTGTGTGGGACAGTGAGCGCTTGTCAGTGCCTGGAAGATGGTCCTCTGCATAAATCATCCTCCTGTCTTTGTGTCTCACAAGCAGTGAACCCTTTTTAGGCTGCCTTTCTGGCTGAGCTTGGCACACACTGGGAAAAGAGTATCAGAGGCAAGGAGAGTTGCTTATTAAATTACTCATCTCAGTTTTACAGAACAGCTGCTAAACCAAACTGGCTAAAATATCTTAGTAGTTATCCACAGCATATGTTTGAATACAGATGCTCCCTCTAAGCAATTCAAACAGCCAAGGCTGTGGAGGTTGATAAATGTTCAGCTTTTTGATACAAAGTGGAGGTTAAATGGATATGTCAAGATGCTTGGCTTGCCCTGTTACTTTTGGCTGAAGAATAAATGGGGACAAACTTCCCACTAGCGTAACTTCTAATCCTACCATGTGCAAGAAAAATTAATGGAAACATTCATCTTTTACCTTTTATAATGCATTGGCCCCATTTTATTGGATTAGTTCATTTTTAATAAAAAGCACCCTTTAAATACATTTTAAATCAATGCAAACCACCGAATGATATGTATATTCATGCAATAAGATGGGCAGGTACATAAATCCCTAATACAATTTCTTGTGGGATTTACCTTATTGGAAGCAGACAATTCACTCCAAAGGACTATTGATTAAAGGCTGATTCATTCAATTAATAACTGTCATGAACATGGGTTTGATATATGGCAGTTGGTCTTTCACTTGAATTCAGACCAATTGCAAATTCTCATGTGTTACTTAATATCCATCTAATTGAATCAACTTTTAGTCACAATTAATCTTGATGGTGTTTGGCCTAGTGAACTAGAGATAAAAGTTTTATAACTCATTCAAGTCCTTAATTAATCAAGTATTCTCTTTGAGGTAAGAAGAATCATTTTTTGGTCAGTTCCTATTTAATTCCATAGTTGCTTTTCACTCTAAAATGAAGGATAAAGAAAATATCATTTCCTCTTTTAAATGTTTCTTCCTACATAAATAATTAACTCAATCAATATCATTATTTTTAGCAAATTAAGAAAATATTGATGACTGTGCTATGTTAGGCTGTTTTAGTTTCAGTTCTATTTTCTGATGGAGCTCTGTTAGGAATTCTATTTCCTGATGCCTTTTAAATGATAAGCGTGTGATAGAAGTTCCTTATATTTAATGCTCATGCATGCAAAAGTATTCAAAGCTATAGCAATTCCCTAGGAAGATGTAAGTCAATGCAGCCTTCAATATATTCTTTGATTAGGTAGATAATTAATCATTTTTATCCATATACTTAGTTCTACATTCACAACTCAATCCATAATACCACTACTAATTTAAACAAAATCGAGCATCTGACATTGTTTTCATATGCAGATTTGGTTCATCTTTAATGCTTGGTATCAAGAAGAAAGGGAATAAAATGAAGCTCCAGTTAAAGATAATCCATAACTGCATTATTCTTCAAAGAAATCTTAAGCCCTCCACTGAAATATTGTGAGAAATCCCTTTGCAGACAGTGGATTCCTCCTTAGTGCAGAATGTGAGGGAATGTGACCTTAATATGAGCAGGAAAGATCAAAATAGAAAATTAGAGTGATCCAGTTTTCTGTTAAAATATTAAAAACAAGACTATTTTCGCCTGGCTGGTGTAGCTCAGTGGATTGAGCGCGGGCTGGGAACCAGAGGGTCCCGGTTCGATTCCCAGTCAGGGCACATGCCTGGGTTGCAGGCCGGGTCCCCGTGAGGGCCATGTGAGGAGCAACCATACATTGCTGTTTCTCTCCCTCTCTGTCTCCCTCCCTTTCCCTCTCTCTAAAAATAAATAAATAAAATCTTAAAAAAAAAAAAAAAAAAACAAGACTATTTTCAAGAAATGGGAATATGATCCAAATTGTTAAGAAAGCAGGCAACATATAATGAAGACAAAGGCACAAAGCCCCATTTTAGTTTTTGTTTTACATTAATCTAATTTGAAAAAGGTCATCTGAAAACAGGAGGTGCCCCAAAGACTGCTTAATGTTTCTCATTTGTCAGGGCAGTTGAGGCGAGGAGACCAGATATTTGTGAAGAGTGTACTTTCAAGCTTAAAAACACATACCGATCTGAGAAATATTCCTTACTCTATACCATTCTATTTCCAAATGTTGCAGAGACATTTTTATTTAGCTGCTAAAGGATGGAGTTGGCAGCTCGTCACTTCCCTTATTCTTTTCTGAAGCCCAGAGAAATGTCCTCACCAGCTATTGCCAATGTTTGTTTAGCCCTACTCTTGGAATTATGTTCTTCTAACTCTTCTCTAATTCCTCGGGGCTCCACAATTTATCCTCAGATGTCTGCAGCTTTGTGTTTTTTATAGTTATTCATGTCTACCTTATTATTCTAGAAATAATTTTAAAAGGAATAAAATACAAAATGTATTTTCCTTATGTTCTTTGCAATTTATCTTTCTTTGTGATTAAAATTCTTAAGTCTGGGGACTTTATTCACTATCTGTTTCCATGGCAATTATTACATGATTGCAAAATAAACTCTCTAAAATTTATATATTGTATGATATTCTATTCCACAAATGTATCATAGTTTAAATTAATACCTTTCTGTTGTTGGAGGGTGCTTTTTCTGTATTTTTAACTTTTGCATTTTAAAATGGTAGAATTATGAACCACCGATTGTCTGAATCTTAGTTTCTGCATTTCTAAATATTATCTATAGAATTACCTTACAATTAGTTAATTTTTCTACCACTTTAACAAGCCAAATTATTTCAGATAAACTTAAACATCTTTTTTAAAACCACGATTTAACTGGCTTCTCTGAAGAACTGATTTGTCTCAATTTGCCTCTCTGAATCTCCTTACTCTTTTGGTTCAGGTGAGAACACTTAGCAGTCAATATTTCCTCTAAGTATGCATAGCTCATTTAAGCACATGTATAATGAAACCACAAACTTCTCACTTTTTAAATTCTGGCACTGCTCTCAATTTTAAAAGAAAGCAAACAATACAATTCCTACTGTAATAAGATATATCCTCACTATTTTGTCGCTCTAGAACTGCTTCTTTTCTAATAATCTGTTTCCTTACAGTCTCCACATTCTATGAGGGAGAATCAGAAAAAAATGGAATTATCTCCTGGAGAGCTTCCCCCACCAGGTGAGTGCTCTAGGCACCCATATGTGCCAGCGTTCTCCTAGCCTTGCTGTGAGAGGCTGCATTCTGCTTCAGAGACTTTTTGAGGACTTAATGTGTGTGCCCATTCTTAATGGGTGATTTATGAGCCCCATGCCCACATTGTGTTGATCGTTCAGCAGTTCTTGAATCCCATGCCCCACCCTCTCTAGTCACCTGATCTCTCCCCAAGTGACTTTTTGTTTTCCCAGATGAAAAAAGTCCTCAAAGAGAAACATCTAACCAATGTGAAGAGGTGAAACGAATATCAGCAGAGACACTAAAAGGTAACAAATTGACGAGTTCAAAAACTTGAGCTGTGGAAAAAATGTCTCGATAGGTGTATTGCATCAAATGGAGAGTACTTTGAAAGTAACTGAAGTTTAAACATGTAAGAATAAATACACACTTTTTTATAAATAAATTCCTTGTTTTTGTGTGTCCTCCCTCAGAGTATCTATTAGTGTCCCTTATAAATCTACCCATGTGTCCAGCTAACTGACAGTAGAGGGTCCTATGAAACCTTTCCTAAACCGAAATGGTGGAAAGCAAAAAATATCCCCTTTCCACAAAGTTCACATTACACCACTAACTTTTATGCGTTTGGTACCTGTTTTTGCAAACTGAGAGAAATCCAGAGAGGAGTTTCACCTTTATAACAAAAGCATTTACCATGCTAATGTAGGTTTCTCCTGAAAGCAAAGTGACCTACAACAAACTTTTGGAAATTGTGGCATACCTGTACATTCAACAGCTATCCTATGGAATCTCCTGTATTTTTTCTCTCTTTCTTTTGTCTTGGTTGACTAGTTCAGGTTTTTTTTTTTTTTTCCTGTTATTTTATTAGTTTATTTACTTATTTTAGGTAAAACCTGCAGACTGAACTATGCATACATCATAACACATACAGCTCAATGAGTGTTCACTGTAAACACACGTGTGTTAGACAGAATGTAAACTGGCTCTCACGACAGCCACTTCCAGTGTGCAGGACTTGTAGGCTTCCCTCCCTTGGGGTGTGAGCCAGGCTTGCAAACTGGGTGGAATTTATTCCCGTGATTTGGTTACATGAAGGAGGCTAAGGCCAATTAGCTCCTGGAAGTTTTAAATCATCTTAGCAAAGAAAATCCAGTAAAATAAATAATGAATACTTAAAAATCCTTGTTTATTCTTTCTCTTACCGAATTCTGAGCTTCTGCACATAGTTTCTTACTTTTCCTTATTCAAGCTATCCTCTCCATACCCATCCAGGACTGAATACTGCTTGTTCAATGAAATCTTTGTCTTGACTCAGGAAACAGTGTCTTCAACAGTAATCATTTTCTGATTCCTCTAAAAATAATTGATTTGTGTGCAGTGCCCTACTTCAACCAAATATTGTAAATTTGTAAGGGCATGTGTCTTATTGATCAGCAATATAATTATTGCCTTTAAATTACTTGAGTGATTGCCCTAAACTCTTCTACAATGAAAATGCTAAAATTTTCTAATACAGAAGAGTAGCAAAGTGGATACTTACCCTGAAAAGTTTTTTTGTGGTGATAGATGTTTGTTTTTCCACAATTTAAAATTTAAAAATTAGCCTATTGTATTTTAAAGTTTTACTTATTTTTTAAAAATTTAAACTGTTCCTTTTAAAATAAAAATATGGCTGGAGACCAGGATCTATTTCCTAATAGTGTTAGGATCTCACAAAATAAGCCACATTAAGATTTCAAACTTTTCTAACAAGGAAAAATGACTAAATATTCTAAATGCTATATTAGCTTAAAACTTGAGTATATCTGGATTTGTGTCAAGTACTAATTTTATCTCTCAACTCTGGTCCCTGACTGTGCCAATTACTTCTCTTGCTCTTATTGTGAGTCTATAAAAAATTGCCTAAAACTTACAAATTATATAATCTTCCTTTAAAACTTTTCTTTTGAAATATAATTTGTGTGCACTGGAATCTTTAGTAAGCTAAGGTGAGACTATAATAAAATATTAGTAATTGTCATTAAAAATGAGTTAAGGCAATTTTAAAAATAATATTACAAATAAAAAATGACTTCTCACGGCAAAATGATAAACATAATGATAAACATAAAAAATAATATCTTGCAACAAAAGAATTGTAGAGTTCATTGTCCATGAAAGATAATTTAATTTGCTTTTCCATGACATTTATTCATTTATTTTATTAAATTTAGAAAGACCACAAAGACTATGAAGATGATGAAAATTTGACAACCCATTTATATGTGAAGTTTCCATTTCTCTCAACCTTAATAAATTATCATACTTCAAAAATTTATTTCCTCTCTGGAGGAATTGCTTCAAGTTTTTACTCTAAAATAAAAGCATTAGATATTAGTCAAAATGGCAATTAAAATCCACAGCATATCACTGACTAGACAACATATATTTTGTGAGACCTAAAACACTGATGTTTAAAATACAGGTAACTAGGCTAACGTTGGTAAAGATTTATTACTATTTTCTCCTGCATTTTCCTTCGTTTCTTCCTACACTATTCTTCTGTGTGTGCACAGTATAAATAATGGCAGTCGTATGGAACAGATGTTATCCTGAAATACAAGAAAAAAGAGCTTTATTTTAATCTGCTTTATTGCTTCGGATAAAACTACAAAGAGAGAATTCGTTTGTTATTTATTCTCATGAAAATGAAACTTTTGTCAACCCATGTAATAGCAAGAAAAATTATTTCTATCTCATAAATCAGTGACATAAACACTGTTAATCCTTTACAAATTATGTGGATTTACTCTAACTTTTACCTACAGGCCTTAATTCACTAATTCTCCTAATTTTTTTTTAAACCAGATCAATTTTTTTTATTTATCCTAAATTTCATTTAACTCAGGGCAGGGAATCTTGACCCTCTTTAGAAAAATGAGACTGAAAAATAACAATTGTTTCTTGTGATACAGGCCTAATTTCCTTGGTTTCAATGAATCTCTGCAATCGCAAATTAGGATTTACATCAGTTCCGGATGTTTGCCTTTTTCATAATCTATGGGATTTTTTAAAAAATCCTTTTAGAGAATTTTGAAAAACTGAAAAAAATAAATAAAAATGTAAAAAAAAAACTGATTATCTAAACTTTTACAAAAATAAAAAAATATGAGTTAGAATCTTTGGGCACAAATGGTTTCCCTAAACTTAAGCTTTTACAGATATTTGAATTTACAGTAAGGAAACTGTGTTTCATAATAGATAATGAGGTAGTCTGTTCCCCTATAAATTTGCAAATGTTCACAATTAGGTTTCCTTAATGCTTTAAAGTGCAAAGATGTCCAAAGAAACACATTATTTTTTAAATCTTTCTATCTACCTTTATCCTAATAAGATAGAGACAGAAAGAAAGACATGGCGTTTTATTATTTAGGACATTCCACTTACTGATTTTTTCAAGATTAAGAGTCCAGAATTGCAGCATTTACCTAGTCATAATGCTATAGTTCTGTTTGCTTGTTTGTTTGGTTATTGATCTCTTTACTGCTAATTCATTTTAGAATTTAGGATGTTTTATAACCTTGGTTTAGAAAAATATAATTTGGTTAGCCATGATTTGAGAACCAGAAATCAAGCTGCTATCTTTATTTTCAAATGATATAATTTGGGGACTGGACCTTCAGTTCTTTAATCCAGAGTTATCATTCACCTCTCCTCTGGTGCATCACTTAAATAACAACACCTTCTGATGTCACTCTCGGTGGGACCCCCCCCCACACACACACATGTGTGTTATTCAGTTACTTCCCTGAGCTTACTTTTATGATCAGCAAGATTCATCCAGATATGTCTCCGTCACCCCTCTGTATTTCCCCTCTGTTTTCAAATTAATCTCTTCTTATTCTTGTTTTCCATTGCGGTAGAAAATTCTGAATTTAAAGCATGTGAACTCTAGAAAGACTTTGTTTGAAGCCTGTCTCTCCAAATTATGAGACAAGTGTTCTTGAGCAAGATCTGAAACTTTGTTTTCTCGTGTGTGAAGCAGGATCCATGCCAGTGTTCATTCAGTCTATAGTCCCCAGCATGCTGACGAAAAACAAGAAAACACTTAACATATGATACATCCATCTTTTACTTCCCTGTCTTATATTTTAAACACCAATAAGGTGTGGAAATGATAATGAAGTGGTATATAATATGGAAAAATTAAATATTTAAAAAGTTTTGGACAATTGTGTTTTGGTAAAGTTTTCATATTCAGTGACTAAACTCCTAGAATAGTTCTGAAATGACTGAATCATTTTTCAATTAATTTCAGGAGACAGCAATTGAAGCCTTTTAGCTGCAAGATATTCATTAACCCTTTACAACAGCATTCTGAAATTAAGATTAGACTGTGACTAGAATACAATTTTCCCAATTTTGAAAAAGAAGGAAATAGTGACTTAAGAATTCAAAGTATGTGATTACCTTTGTTCTATCCTTGTAGGATGTAGAGAGTTGTGCCATAAACTAAGCAGATTAAAAAAAAATAGAAGTGAAGTAAATAGAAATAATTTTCAAAACAATATCAAGGAAATGCCTGAGATGAAAATTTTAAAAGTGAGCAGAGGAGAGTTAGACACTAGGCACTGAATGAAATAAATTTGCTGTCAATAGATGATGAAACTGATGACTGAAGATAAAAAGGCTGACAACTGAATAGAAGATACCTGCGAACAATAGCTCCAACAAGGGGTTAATAACCGAAATACACAAAAAATTCATACACTCAACAGTAAACAAACGAACAATTCAGTTAAAAATGGGCAGAAGCACTGACCGGTGTGGCTCGCTGGGTTGAGCTTAGTTCTCCAAAGCAAAATATTGCCGGTTCAACTCCCAGTCAGGGTGCATGCCTGGTTGTGTGTTCTGTCCCTGTCAGGGCACGTATGAGGGGTAACTGATCTATGTTCCTCTCTCACATTGATGTTTATCTCCCTCTCTTTCTACCTCCCTTCCCCTTTCTCTAAAAAAATTAATAAAACCTTTAAGAAAAAAATACAAAATAAAAAATGGGCAAAAGACTTAAACGGACACTTTTCCCAAGAAGACATCCAAATGGCCAACAGATATATAAAAAGATGCTTAACTTCACTAGCTATTAGAGAAATGAAAATCAAAACTACGATGAAATAGCACCTCATACATGTTAGAATGGCTATTTATCAACAGAACAATCGAAAACCAATGTTGAAGAGGTTGTGGACAAAAAGGAACCCCTATTCACTCCTGGTGGGAATGTTAACTCTGGAAAACAGTATGCTGGTTCCTCAAAAAATGAAGAATAGAATTACCATATGACCCAGCAACCTTTCCCCCCAAATTTGAAAACTTGTATTCACAAAGACATACATACACCTATGTTCATTGCAGTGTTATTCACAGTAGCCACACAAGGAAACAACAAAAATGTTCTTAAGTAGATGATTGAATAAAGAAGATGGGGTACATATAGACAATGGACTACTACTCAGTCATAAGAAGAGATAAAATACTGCCATTTGTGACAATGTGGATGGACCTTGAGAATATCACGCTAAGCTAAATAAGTCACTCAGAAAAAAGCTAAACACCATGTGACTTCACTGATAGGTGGGACATAAAACTGAAACTCATAGACACAGACAACAGTATGGTGGTAACCAGAGGGAAGGAGATGGGAAAAAAGGGTAAAAGGGGCAAATACATGGTGATAGAAGATGATTTGATTTTGGGTGGTGAGCACACAGTATAATAAACAGATCATGTGTCATAGAAACATACACTTGAAACCTCTATAATCTTATTAAGCAATGTCTCCCCAATAAACTTAATAAAAATAATTTAAATAGTTTGCACAGGGTAATAAAAGTAGATAATATCAGAGCTTGATCCATAACTCAACTCTCTTAGTATGTAGACCTTATTCTTTCCAATTACATCATGACATTAATGCAAAAAGACCCTAAGTTATCCAGGAATTACCCTTACTGCTAGAGAACCCAAGACTAAGAAATACAGACTGAAATGATGCTATATCAATCATTTTCTCAAAGCATGTTCTAAGTGACAGAAAATTCTATGACTAGCTTAATGGAAAGCAGCAATGACACATTTGGCACCTAAAATCTTTAGGAAACACAAGTTATCCCTGACAGGAGTCTCTTCTTGACTGAATTGTGGACAGGCTCTTCTGAGCTCTCTTTTGACTAGGCCCAACCTTGGGCTGCTAAGTTCTTCCTTGTTAAGTCCAGTTCTAGAAAGAATCCTGGTAAGTAAATTTAGTAAGAATCCCCACCCTTACTATCAGATCAAATTTCTCATCCCCCACTTTTGGTATCTGATCTCTCTGACCTGCCTTTAGCTAAAATGCTGTTAGTCAGTGCAGCCAGAATCTCTCCTCAGTCCTGATGTTTCCTCTTAGTAATTTCCCCTCCACCAACACTCACCCTGCGGCTGGCCACACATTCCTGCTAGCCTGTGCTGTATGTGGAACACAGCCAGTTCAATGCTGAGGTGTCTTTTCTCCTATCACAGTAGTTTTTTGTTTTTGTTTTTAATTGCTTCTGCTTTCAGTGCTTTAACATCTACCTTCTGTTTTTCTTTGAGAGTCTTCTCCATAATTTGCATTAATATGTTAATTAATAAGAAACGTCTTGTAGTAAATAACAAACATTCAAATAGCTACAACCCCTTGGTTATTGTAAGTAATATTTGTATATTTTATACAAATATTTAACAATGAAATTGTTGTATCACAGAATATGCTTTGAGAAGTGCATCTTTATGTCAATTCCCCATCAGTTGTGAGAGTCAAATAGGCTCAGGTTGAGAAAAAGTTATCGTTTCTCTGACTTCTGGTCTTGATAATGATTTTCTCAAAGCATTTGACATTTTCATTGAATCCATGAACTGGAGTATCAGGGTCCTAGACTTTCAGTTTTATTTACTGAAATACTTTCATTACAAATATTCAAATCATTTATTATGAATAAAGTGAACCATCTAAAAATCTTTTAATAAGTCAACTTTAAGGCATATATGTGGTGATTTGCATATTATATTTAGAAGCAACATTTTAAAGCAAGTCCATGAGGACTTATAAATGAGTAGAAATTCCAGGCAGACCTACACAGCTAATATTAAATTATTTTAAAAATTTATTTTCCACTTGATCATGAATATTTATAATTTATTTTTGCATGACACCATTGATATAAGTATTTTTAGGTGTAGCTGAGATCACAGTGTAGTCAGCAATTATCATTCAAATACACGCCCTCTAGTGTAGTGATGGTGATATTACTTGTGGCTTTACTACCCAGGGTGTGGCATAAGTAGGTTTACTGTTGTGAGTACATGAAACAAAGAGTTTATCATTGTATATTATTGATTAATTAGCGTATTATTTTCCATACAAACAGCAGGAAACGTACTATGGCCCCACCCTGTATTTTTGGTGGAGTAGAATGGATCCTCGATTTAAAATCAGGTCATGGGGGTTCAAGTTCTTTCTTAGTCAATCATCAATTAATAACTCAGAGTCTTAGTTCTTTTTACCGGTTAACACTTTACCTCACTCACTAAGCTATAAATTTCAAAACAGGCCAAATAAGTAAAAACTTTCTCAAATCAGAAAATATTCTATAACATTAAGTTGCCATTTTCATTAGAATCCTATATGTACCTGGTCTGTCTGTGCTCTGTAAATACCTTGAAGGAAATTCTCTTTGGAGCAACATATATACCATATTTTATCACTAAATTTTAAGGGATATTAAAAATACCACCCAAAATAATTAGAAATGAAACAAGAAGAGTGAATAAAGTACATTTCCCAGGACACACGTACTAGAAAAGAAGTATTTCCCATTAACATTTGTATCACCCTTGAACCAAGCATAATGGCATCCATTATTATATACTCAATGAATTTAAGTTGAATTGAGCTGTGGAAGGAACACAGACACGCTTTGGAAATCGTGTGATGTTAGCCATTTTAGTGACTTAGCTTTTCCTTTCTAATATTCTCTGCATTCTTTTCAGCTCAGGTTCCACATTTTTTTCCCACTCATAAAGGTCTCATCAAAGGACTTAATAAACATACATAGATTCTTTACTAAAAGGTAATAAAATACAATAAAGATGAAATAAAATACAAAAAATAAAAATAAAAATGAAGTTTTTAACATGTATACATGCTTAAGAATTTATAGGTAGAGAGTGAGATTGTTTTTGAGAAGATGTATATTGAGGATTTTATCACATCCTGGGTGTCATAAAACTATCCAGACAGAGTGGTAATCTCATCTCCATGAGACTACCTTTCATCTGTCATGGACACAGACATCAGTCACCATGGGGAGTGAGAGGATATAAGGGGACTAAAGAGTAATGGAAAAATACCATAAGATTTTTTTAAACAAAAGAAAGAAACAAGGTGAAAGGATTAGTCAAAGTACATATATGAAGGACCCATGGACAAGTACAGCAGTGTGGGGATTGACTATGGAAGTGAGGGGTGGGCTGGGTGGAGGGGGGCAAATTTTTTTTGATAATTGTAATAGCATAAACAATAAATCATTAATAAAAATAATATGGATCCTTAACTCAAGGGGGAATACAATGAAAGTGTCTTTAATTATCAAACTGCTTGAAGTAACATGATAATCAGATAACTCAAGACGATTTCATACTAAAAAATTCTCTCTTTACAGCACCAAACCTGAGTTTGCACAGAAATTTCACTTTCACTGCTCATTGCCCAATCCATAAAGATTTCACACAATTTTTTTGAGATTTGAGAAGATGACACGCTTTTAACTCTTCTGGTTAAGGTGAAAAGACAAAGGACACTAGAAAGGCATAAATGTAGTTTCATTGCATGTATGCATGGTCAATCACATACACATGCTTGTGCACGCACTTGCACACACCCGGGCACACACGCATTTAGACACAATACACACCCAAGATAATTTCTTATTTTTTTATTTTAATATGGTAAAGCCTTGGAGAATTTGACTTTATCTTCCTTGTCAGTGACATAATTGTTCTAGTATTATTACAGTGAATAAAACTTAAGTTAGTAGTGTATTGAAATTATTGTCTGATGAAACTTAGCCAAATCTTTGAAAAGTTAGTGACCACAATCTTTGACTAAATTGCTGACATTAGACTCAAAGATTTTTTCAAATAAGCATGGTTTATCTTGTTGAGTATTTTACCTTTCACATCATTGGTATCTAACTTTCTACAATTGGAAGTAATGTGGGCCTTTGATACATCACACTTGTCACTTCTATCCATACTAAGGTTTTTCCTGTCTTCTTATCATCTGTCTTCATTCTTCAAGACAGTTATTTTATCCAAGTAGCTGCCTTCCACCTTCATCTGAAACAGTTGACCTTGTATATTTAGTTTTCTATCTGGTCACTTAGGGAACAATTTGAACTGTACTAAAATTATGTCCCCAATTTTGTCTGACAGCTATATTATTTTATCAAGCAAATACTATCAGGTTTGGCAGTTGTGGCTGTCTTTCTGTGATCCAGGCTGATTTTCTTTAAACAATTCATCACTGTCTGAATGGTCTGTTTTCTCAACTCTGATCAGCCTTTCCTGCTATTTTCAGAGTGTCTGAACTTTTTGTGACAGAAAAATAAAATTTTCAATTTCCCATTGAGTGAAAATGCTAGATTTATCACCAATAATATATTTCTTATATCCCTTTAATTTGTTATTGGTATAACTCTGTTTTATCTGTACAGGGTGTTAGAGTTGGCAGAGCATTTTCACATACATTATCCCATTTACATTTATACTCTTTGTGCATATTATAAGATAGTAGCAAAGGAGATCATCAGTCAGTTTTGTTACAATTGCCAGAAAAATACATAAATATGAACAATAGTTAGCAATTTTATTTAACTTATTTAATGAACTACCCAGGCAGATGTTATATATGTGGCTCAAAAGAAAATTTTAAAAAATTCACATTTGTATATTTGCCTTAGCTTCTGCCTTTGATGTGTTGAAGGATCCCAAAGCTCTCAGGCAAATGATAGTTGCTCTTCATTAATTGTAAATTATTGGTGTATAAACTTCGATTTGATTTAAAAACAATCCCCATTATCATGAAAAGTTTTTACATGTTCTTGGTGTGTAAAAGAAAAAGAAAAGCTATGGATATGTAAGTGAATATAACTTCTACTCTTTAACATTGTTCAAAGAAAGTTTCTTATCAATGGAGATTACGACATCACTTTACTAATTGATGTCCACTTGGCGGGAGCTATCAGGTCTTTTACACAGACTGATGAGGCTCTAATATGGTCATTCACCTGTCATGAAAACCATTTATTAATGTTTGTATTATGTACAATGGAATTCTAGTAAAAATACAGTTCATCAAATATTGCTTTGACAGTTTAATATCTGTATGACTCTGGGCAAGGCATTTAGCATTTATAAAACTTAGATTCCTCATATGTAAAATGAGAATTAAAACAGTACTTGCCTTAAAGATGTTACAACTGAATGAATAATCCACGCAAAGCACAATAACTGTCGCAAAGTTACGCTCCCAAAAACTTTGCTCTATGAATTATCATTTCATATATGTGTTTCCTAAATCTAGCCTGCTCAGGCACTTTAAGGAGAAACTGGTGTTTTGAAGACTCTTATGAAAGGGCACTGTGTTTAATCTTTCTCTTGATAAGCACCCTGTTACACTCAGGTGCATAGTGTGATGTAGTTTGACAACATTAAGATGCAAAAACCTTTGGGCAGTAATTTGATGGCCACAGATATGCAGTATGCTCACTGTGAGTTAAAACAGATACTGGAATAAAAGAGCCAACATGTTTTTTTTTTTTTTTATAAACAACAACAACAACAACAAAAATGACAGAGTGAGTGTTCAATTCCATTGCCACCAAGCTTTTATGAACAGAAAATTGACAAATGTCTGAAATCACTTCATTTCTAGTCTTTTAAAAAACTGGTCCTTGAAAGCATAAATTTCTCATGCCAAAACAATGATGAAATGGTGAAACCTCTAAATCACCTAAGAGGAATCCAGGCCAATCCTCATCCTTCATTCTTTTTACAAGGTGGTGAATAGGGACCTGTTTGACTGTCAGTCACAGAATATTTTCAGAAGGGCATTTGCCTTGGCATCTGCCTTTGATGTGTTGAAGGATCCCAAAGCTCTCAGGCAAATGATAGAATAGAAAGGGAAGTTGCAAAAAAAGAGAGAGAGAGAGAAAGAAAGGGAAGTTGCACTGTGATATCTTGTGTAAAATAATTTCCCCAATAAAATAATAAGTACTTGGGTGTTACCACTGATTAATTTTTAAACGACATTTCTGAGCTCTGTTGATCGGAATGAAAGTGTAATGATATGTCTTAGAGGCCCCACAGGCATGGGCCCTCTGAGAACTACACAAAATTAAAGATCACAGGATGACTCACGGATCTACAGAGACTCCATGACAGTGAATAAGACTAAGTATTTAGTGTAATGCTGCATCTTTGATAGATGTCATCCAGTACATGTCATGTTTCCCATGAGATCTGGGTGCCCAATTTTAGAAAGTAGACTTTAACACCAAAATACTTAAAAGTTTTTAAATTTGCAATCCTGTTTTCCATTCAAAACCCTCACCAAGGTTTGCTCACACAAAAGATAAGCACACTTTTGCATAATCCTTTAATCTTGGTTGACTTTTATTGCAAATGTTTTCATTTCTTCCATTACATAGTTTTCATTCTGTGTATTTTGATTTTTGTTTTCAAATTTTATATTTTAAAGCATATCAACTGTTCTTAAAATTATGAGTCATTATTTATTTATTTATTTCTCTTTATCTGTATTTTCTAAAATTTGATTTGTTTCAATACTATGTGTGCCCCTTACAACTCCCTCCCCCTCAAAATCACCACACTGTTGTTGTTCATGTACATGAGTCCTTTCTCCTTTTCTCTCAGTCCCTCCACCTGAAACCAGAAAAGCCGGCATTCATGATGCCTGTCATCTACCAGACGCAATAAGAAGAGGCAGGGATTGAGTCTTTATGGGAGCTTTATTCAGATGGTCAGTGATCTGAGAGGACAGCGGGTTTGTACTCTAACGGACCATTTTAAATTCCATTTTAAACTGACCTTTTTTATAAGAAGAAAAAAAATGTAGGTAAAGTGTTTGGAATCCAGGGAAAAAGTTAATCAGATAAAAGCTGTAGCATTCTTTCATCTGCACCTTGGGCACTGGTCTTCTCTGTGGCCTAGGTGGTGGTCTTTCTCTGTGGCCTGGGTGGTGGTCTTTATCTGTGTCCTGGGCAGTGGGCATCTGATCCTGGAGTGCAATGGCTCAGAAACCATCTTGACTGCTTGCCATCCTCCTGAGGCACAAAAGTAGAATTGCTTATGGTTTTCTGGAGTCGAGGTGGGTCATACCTTCAGTTCCTGAAACAATAGATTTTTACATACATTGATTGCTAAGGTTATTAGCTATTATCTGAAACTAAAAGTTTTCCCCTAATTCCCATGTCCCTAATCCCCCTCATAGTGGTCAACCTGCTCTCTATGAGTCTCTTTCTATTTTGTTTGTTAGTTCATCTTTTTCGTTAGATTCCACATATGAGTGAAATCATATGGCATTTGTCTTTCTCTGACTGGCTTATTTCACTTAGCATAATATCCCCCCCCCCCCGTAACATCCACACTGTTGCAAAGGGTAAATCTTTCTTCTTTGTTATGGCCAAGTAGTATTCCATTGCGTACATGTCCACGGTTGCTTTATGCACCCATCTACTGATGGACACTTAGGCTGCTTCCATATCTTGTTGATTGTAAATAGCATTACAGTGAACATATGGGGTGTTTATGTTCTTTCAAATTAGTCTTTTGGGTTTCTTTGGTTATATTTCCAGAGGTAGGAAAACTGGGTCAAAACACACTTCTATAAACAAGACATACAGATGGCCAATAGACTTGTAAAAAGAAGCTCAAAATCACTAATCATCAGAGAAATGCAAATTAAAACCACGATGACATAGAATTTCATATCAGTCAGAATGACTATCATCAATGAATCAACAAACAAGTGCTGGGAAGAATGTACAGAAAGGGGAACCCTTTTGCACTGCCTGATGGGAATGCAGACTGGTGCACCACTGTGGAAAGCAGTATGGAGATACCTCAAAAAATTAAAAATGGATCTGCATTTTGACCCAACTATCCCACCTCTGAGAATATATCCAAAGGAGCCCAAAACACTAATTCTAAAGAACATAAGAACCTCTATGTTCACTGCAGTGTTATTTACAATTGCCAAGATATGGAAGCAGCCCAAGTGTCCATCAGTAGATGAGTGAATAAAACAACTATGGGGCATTATGCTAAGTGAAATAAGCTAGTTGGACAAAGACAAATACCATACAATTTCACTCATATGTGGAATCTAATGAGAACTGAAATAACAAGGAAAATGGGGACAGACTCATAGATGGACAGCAGTTTGACAGATGTGGGGGTGGTTAGGAGGTGGAAGGATTGAGCAAATGGAAAAAAAAAGGACTCGTGGACATGGACAACAATGTGGTGATTGTTGTGAGGAGGAGAATATAAGGGGACTAAATGGTAATGGGAAAAAATACAATAAAAATTAAATCAAAAAATAAAATGGGAAAAGGACCTGAATAGACACTTCTCCAAAAAAGACACACAGATGGCCCATAGACATATGAAAAGATGCTCAAGGTCAGCAATTACCAGAGAAATGAAATTAAATCTACAATGAGGTATCACTTCATACCTGTCACGATGACTGTCATCAATTAATCAACAAACAAGAAGTGCTGGTGAGGAAGTGGAGCTAGGGGAACCTTTCTGCACTGTTGGTGGGAATGCAGACAAGTGCAGCCATTGTGGGAAGTAGTATGGAAACACCTTAAAATTAAAAATGGAACTGAGCCTGTCATTGAGTTTACTTAGCTTTTTTTAAATTTATTCATTTGAGAGAGAGAGAGATCAACTTGTTTTTACACTTATTGATGCATTCATTGGTTAATTCCTCTAATTCCTCTATGTTCCCTGACTGGGGATCAAATGAACAACCTTGGAATACCAGGATGGTACTATAACCAGCTGAGTTACCTGGCACTGGTCTTTTTGTTTACTTAAATATTGCTTCTCTTGTAGTCTGTTTTCTAGAAGGCAGTCATAATTCATGACCACATACTTCCTAATAAAATGTTTTAATTTTTAACTTATGCTCTTTTCTCTTTCCAGAAAATTCCAGTCATTTTTATCCTATGATTTCCTATTTTTTTATAAAGTTAATTTCTTTAAATTTTACTACTTTTGCTGTTAATTTATTCCTTAATCCAAACAAATCCTAAAGGATTATGGTTACATATATAAAAATCTGCTGCACATTTTTCCCTTTGGAGTCTGTGCAGCTTAAAAACAAAGAGTTTCTATTTCCATGAAAAACAAACATCAAAGAAAAATGTATAATTATCTTCATGTCTGTTTGTAAACCAAAGAAGCTAGAGTTCTTGGTGTGCAAGTTATAATTATGAAAAGGTAGAGAAATTATATTAAGTGATATATAAATTCAAATTTTCACATTTAGAGCTTAGAATGCCTCATTTGTAGCATTTTATATGTACAGTAAAGAATAACTTTAGCAAACTCAATTTTGTTAAACTATTTTATCACCTTTTTTGATGGTCTCTGATGACATGTGTTAATATGTGCATGTGTGTATATACACACATGTGTATATATAGGGTTTTTACCCTTAAGTTGATTCATCAGAATTACCCTGTTTCTTCCTATAATTTCTCCCTATGCATATATATCTGTATGTTGTTTCTATAACTTCGCCTTGTTAAATATGTCAAATGCCAACTCATAGTTTTAATCACTGGATTGTAGGATCAAGGACTTCCAATGAAACCCCACAGATGATACATGTTTATGTTTGGGATCATCATTGCAAGTTGAAAAAAAACCATTTCAATGTAAAGTATATCACATTCAGTAATTAGTGTTGTGGGATTTGGAATTTGTCTTAATATTATTGAACAATATTAAACTATGACTAAGAGCACTGGGCACACATATTCAATGTGTTTTCAATTTCCCATCATAACCTCGACATACCTCTCTAACCAAAGCATTGACTTTTTCTAATAATTGCTCCTGACTTATTTGGCATACCTTCATTACCCACTTTTTTTTGTTTTCTTTTCATATGTACGTATTACTTCTAAATTTGGTTTGTTACATAGTGAGGCATAGGACATACTTTAAAAAATTGGTATATGAGCTTTCTTTTTGAGGTTGAGGGGACAAAAACTGTTTGAATAAGGTCCTCATGTTTTGAAAATTATTTTGGAGAGATATAAGTAATGTATATGTGTGCATTTATTTGTGTGTAAAATATAAAATTAATTATAAAATGTCATAATATCTAGAAAATTTAACACAGTTAACACAGTTATTTAAATAGCTTTTTTAAAAGATAAAAGTAAATAAAAATGGAAAACTAAATATGTTAAGTTCTTTAAGTTACAAATGAAAAGGTAAAATTAATTTAAAAATAGCCTTATATTATTCATTACTTTGTATTATGTATGTTTTAGCTTCATTCTATTCTTTCTGAGAAATTAAATTTTACTGAATTTTGAATATTGGAGTACTTGCTTCTTAGTCAAAGCAATTGAAAAGGAATGTAACCTGTTACACAAAGAGATTTCTTTATCAAGAAATTTCCTATTTCTGGATAAAGCATTTCATGTAGGTATATTGAAAGTTATGATTAAAAAACACAAAAGAAAAGAGAGAGAAATAAAACTCCTTTGAGTTTCTATATGATGACTTTATGGTATAGTTTTCAAATACAGTGTTTTTGTTGTTTCTCCAGACACAGAAAACCTGGCTAAATTTTTCCAAGGAGGCAAAAAAAAAAAAAAAAAAAAGGGATCTTTTGGAAAGCAGGCCTACTTTAGTTGTTCAGGCATAAACAGTTCTAGGACTTTCATTGTGAAAAAAAAAAAAACAAAAAAAACAGAAATTCAAGTCCTCATGGACTGCAGTAGCTCATACATTTAACAGTCACTGAGCAGGCAAGCTTCCCCCAAGTTTTGCAGCCCAGGGCAACTGCCTGTCCTATCTGAATGATCAGGACCACGGGAGCAGGAAGGGCAACTCCCCACCCAGCCTGAGCACAGGGAATTGGATGTACAGCTCCCATCACTCCAATTGAATGTCCTGGCTCTAAATCAGTATGTAACCAATGCATTGCCTGAGTGTCACCAAGACAGAGAATAACTTCTTCACTTAAGTGTTTGTTATGTATTTTGACAAATAGAATGTGAAAATATAATTTTTCAACAAGACTTTAAAAATAGAACACTATGAAAATGTTAAAAACATGAAGAGACTTCCTTATGGCTTGATGTAGAAAGTTCCTAATATTTTGGAAATTTTTGCCTTTCTAAGTCAATATGAAAGGAAGTTAATATATTTAAAAAATAAAAGACATATTTTTTATTCTTGCTTCCTTATATCTGAATTACAATGAATCAATGCAATTTTTAGTATAACTACTATCAGTGATTTTCTGTATTTATTGCATACCCCTATGTGCCTAGAATATTTTTCCAGGTAATATTTAAGATGACAGTGTTTTTCATTTTGGCTGTAAGTTCAGCAGTGGTGGTACCTAAGGGGCATATTTATTCATCAAGTATTAAAAGAAACTAAAACATATGCTATCAACAGAAATTAGTAATCCACTTCATCAATGATCAATTCTGTGACATGTTTTTGAACATTCACTTAATATTTTTATAGATGCAGTTTTAAATCCCAAACAAGTTATCAGAAATGCTTATTAATTTTAACTGAATACACTGGGCAAGGTGCTTTGAAATGAGAAAGGAGTGTTCAGATGCCAGACTGCCTGTGTGGTACCAAAAATGCGGTTTGCTTAATCTCACATCCTAGATTAGCTTTCCTACTCAAAGGAGGCAGAGTACAAAGAGTATTTATAGTACACAGAGAGAGTACACAAGGAAACACCTTTGATGAGCTTCTAGGTTTTGTGGGTTGCTTTTTTTTTCCATAAAAATGTTTGCATAATGAAAAGGGAAACTTCAGAATGCAGGCAAGACATTTGCATGTAAGACATGATGCACGGGACAAGGGCAAGTGAGGGTAGACTGGAGTTACTGATACTAAATAGAAACTCAGGATTTAAGTTAACACAAAGTATGCTGCAGAGTATAAGTGGATAAGTTATTTAATATCTCTAATAACTTACAGATATGTCTATTCCCTTTTAACTTATCACTAAGTCAAAATATAAATTACAGGAGAGATATTTTGGGAGGAGAAGGACATGTAAAACATATTTCTTACATTCCTATGATATATATCTTCTTTACTCTATCAATGATTTCAATGCAATGTGCTATCTATCTATCTAATTATTATCATCTATCATCTATTTTGGTAAAACTTCCATACAATATACTGGACAAAAAACGTATGCAGGTAGAAATTTATTTTTAATATATTTTATTGATTATGCCATTACAGTTGTCCCGTTTTTTCCTCTCCCTTTTCCCCCTCTGCTTTGTATACCACCTCAACAGCATTCATTTGGAGAAAAGTTTAAAGGTATCTCACATTTATTCCGGAGCTACTAACAAATACAGCAGGGTAAGTGTTTCATATAAGTTATATATTACATTCTGACAGCACTTCATGAGATACATAACATTTTTAGAACGGCATAAACTAGAAAATTGAGAATGATAGGACCTAGGAAATGAGGTCAAGATCACGTGGTCAATAGTGAGTGGTGTCAGCATGCACAGTTATCTCTTTTTGTTTACAAATATCATCCCATTTGCCATTAGCCTAATAATGATAAAAATAATAACCCTTCAAAATACTTGCATACTGTCATAGTTTGTCAATAGAAAATCAGGCTAATTTCTTGAAAATATGCTTGTAAATATTTCCCAAATGAATGATATGAGAGGACTGTGCACATTTTTTAAACACTAACCATTCTGGTAGTGAGCATACAAATGTTCTAAAGTATTGTTCCTTCCAGAGGGGCAAATATTTTCCCACAATAAAATGTCATATATGTACATAGTATGGGGCAGAAGTGGGCTTACAGATGTAAGTGCAAAATGGTTTATTTTTATATTAGCATTTATTATTATATTATTTTGCATATGAACAACTGTAAACCTACTTTTGTCCCTCCCTGAAGCAACCAGAAGTAACATCTTCACTTTTAAACATCACCTATTCCTACTAGACAATGCCTTAATCAGCTTTAAAATGTGGACATTCAAGAAATGAAAATATCTCCTAGATTGTAAACATTAGGATTTAATTTCTACTCAGTATAATAGCTGATATCAGCTCCTTTACTTACAGAAGGTTATTTCATGAACAGGAAGAGAGCCCTCGTAACACTGAAGAAAGGGCAGTTGGCAGAAGCTCACCGCATTACCAGGAAAAATGATGCACTAAAAGGAATCTCTCAGTAACTAAGAAATATTTTAACAATGAGCAGAAAGACCAGAATGGAAAGTGAATTAATGAAAAGAATCAGAATTATGCATTATAATTACTACAAAAGATATATACATTATAAGTATTAAAAACTGATTTTTGAAATCTGTCATCAAATACTATAAGTGCAAAAAACACTGGCAAAATTATTTATCAATAAGGATTTAACAACCGTAATTATAGCTTAGAAATTTGGAAGAATGGTTTCCAAAATGGGTTCTGAGAGTCTCATATCTGAATTACTTGTAAATAAGCCAGTCTATTTTTTTTCTCCTTTCTCCACTATGAAGCAAACTATTCATTTGTTCTGTCAGAGTTTACCAAAAAACCACACATATACACACAGCATGACTGAACAGTAAACGTTCATGCTAAATAGAATATTATTTTTACATGATGTGGCATTAGAATTATTTTTTAAAAATCAAAACAGTAACTGTTTTGAACAGCTGGAAAAGGGAATTTGGAAATTATTCTTGTTGTTCAAAGGCTGACGCTCCAAATAGCTGAACTGCAGCCACCAAGCATCAACCCAAACACAAGCTCTCCCTGTGTTTTCCTATGTGCATGTTTCAAAGAGACTGTATCACTAAGTTATGAGCATGGGGAAAGGTTGCAATCTCTGTTTTGTTATCTCCCGCTAAAATGTGAATTGCCTTAGTGCTAGGTATTGTTTTTCACAGCCATTTGTTTCAGAGAAAAAATAAAATTTTGGAAATGAGGAGGCAGAAATGGAAAAGGGGCTTTGAGAGGGTTCATCACGTCTAAAACAGTAACGCGAAACGACAGATTCTGAATACTGCAAACCCATTTGCTCTCACACTGGGACAGGGGGATAGACTGTGTTTCTGAGACACACTGAGATGGCACTCCTAAAGGAATTTATATTAGTCCCTCATGTTCAATTCTCTCAATTTACATTCCAAGTATTATTAGAATTTGCTCGTGTCTTTCCATTCTATGAGAAAGTTCCAAAGCAATTTTGAAAAGTATGGTGTTAAGTGGTGAAAATCTATTTGGCAGTTTATTTTTTTATACATCTTAGTAAGTTAAACTTCTGGTTGCTTTCTTCCATTGGTGTGTTGGGCTGACCCTCAATGTTAAATCTACTGCTTATAGACAGGATAACAGACGATGTTACTACAGCTCCTGAGGAAAGGGCTAGGTAACTTGGGCTCCCTCTGGTGTCTGCATAATCCCTTCTGAAGTAACTAAAAGGGATAGAAAAAAAAATAGTCTTAAGTTTTAAAATATCAATTTCTGCAATAAAACAATCATAAAATAGCACCAATAACTTACATTTTTACATTGCCTTCCATAAGAATTGATTATGACTTTTCATTAATTTGAAACAAGAAAATGAGCATTCGTGTGATAAGCATTTAATATCCAGTGACTCTCGCTCACTGTTAATGATAAAGTCAGACAGATGTAATTTAGAAATGGTTCTCAGAAATTTTCCATTCACATCTTTAAACTGCAAAAATAAGTTTTCATTGCTAAAGGAGTCAGTGCTTAAATTTGTGTTTAGTAAGTGAGCTCATTATCAATTATATTAAATCAGAACCCTGAACAAAAAATATACTATGTTTAATCACTGATGTTTATGCCAAAAAGGCCTTCATTTGAGTAGAGATAATTTCAGAAAATGCTATGAAGCCACACAAGTTCTACAAGTTTTATAGACTCTGTAGGGGCTCTTCTGTTACTTAAGGAAGGTAATAAAGAGAAGAGATGAGAGTTTCTAATTACATGAAGACACTCTATGTCCTTACATCTTACCTTTTCTTAAATTAAAATCTGTGATGTGAATAAGTACATTCAAATCTACTTGAATTTATTATATTTATGCTGTGAAATTAGTTCTGAACATTTCAACAAGACTTGAAATCCCAAGCCGTATGCATGGAGATACATTTTGCTCAAAATTTATTTTTTTAAATATGTTTCTACTGCCTAGTAGTAGAATATGAAGTTCCACTCCTTTCATTGCTTTTATAAAAATTTCCTCGGATACATTAAACATTCAAGAAAGGTTTATTCTCTAAATGTACCATTTACAGCCCAGCTGGTGTAGCTCAGTGGATTGAGCGCGGGCTGGGAACCAAAAGGTCCCGGTTCGATTCCCAGTTGGGGCACATGCCTGGGTTGCAGGCCAGGTCACCAGTGACAGCCATGTGAGAGGCAACCATACATTGCTCTGTCTCCCTCCTTTCTCCTCTCTCTAAAAATAAATAAATAAAATATTTAAAAAAAATAAAAATAAAAATAAATGTACCATTTACACAGTGCTAGCGTTTACTGTTTTGTACTTATTTAATATAAATTATGTTTATGTGATGATATGTTATATATTAATATAAATCGCTTAACTTTATATAGTTGATGAATATTTGCATAATTTATAGATGTAAAATTTATGTCATATAAAACTAGTGGCTGATATTTTCTCACATATGATTATCATTATGTACTACTATTTTGAAAGTATATACTTAAGGTCAGATAAAATATGTAGGGAGGAAATATAATTTTCCAAATACAAGTATAATTCTCTAGAATTGAATATAATTTTCTTGCAAGAAACAGGCCATCGTTAGTTTATGCAATCATTCAACTCTAAAGTGGAAATTGAAGATAAAAATTATTTAAAAAACAAAACAGGAAAATAATGATCGGAATATAATGATTTATAGTTTATGTAACCTACTCCATAGCATCGCAGCCATGGGATGGACCAACCGGTGTGTAGAGACCTTCAGCTTCAGGGACCCTGGTCCCCTCATTCAAGCACTGCCCTAGAGAGACGCATGGTGGAGCTCCTACTATCACTTCCACAAGACCCATTGTACTTAGCAGTCCCCTGCCTTCCACCACGTTCCCCTTAAGTTCTCCTTAAGTAAGACCCTCATGTAACTTATGGAACCTTGCTCTTTTGCTTTGAATTGACCAAACTGGAACCTCAAAGCACACTTCAATCACCCGCCCCCACAAAAGATGTGCTTCATATATAAGCACATACATTTTACTAAATTTTTATATCACATGATGCTGGATAACTTACCGGTACTTGACTGTCATATCAAATACATAAGAGATCATCCCAAAAGAAGAATCAAACATATACAAAAAATTGTTTAATGCAATAGAAATAATTCACAAGTCTTCTAACTAAAGTTAAGGGAAACTGGAAATTCAAAAAATGAAGCAAAACATAAAATAGAATCAGAACTTGAGCCAACCCTTGTCAGTTGTAGCTGGGGAAAACAGAGATGGGAAGCTTCTTTGTAAAACGATGTCATTATTGTAGTTCGTTGTTGCCTTTAAGCAACCCTGTTGAAAAACAACAGGAAGGAAGTCCTTTTCCTTTTGGGAATATAATGTATTATTTATTTTAAAAAATACAGGTTTTTCCCAGCAGGGTATATTTGCATCTTAGGTCTCCAGATGCAAAACCATCTCCGGATTATCTAGTGGGAAGAAGAGAGTTGAGTGACTGCTTTGACCACGACTCTCCCTGTGACTCCAGCTACCATCTGTCTCTCAGAATGGCAGCACATACTGAACAATGGGAAGCTCTATTCAGCAAAGGATGAAGTCTGGGGTGCTGCAGTTGACAGGGAGATTATACTGAGTCATGTGAAAAAAAGAGAATTCAGGAAGGAAGGAGAGTCTAGGTGATGATTTTAAAAGCCTCCTCTAGCAGGCCCAGCTGGTTAGCTCAGTGGATTGAGTGCGGGCTGGGAACAAAAAGGTCCCAGTTCGATTCCCAGTCGGGGCACATGCCTGGGTTGCAGGCCAGGTCCCCAGTGAGGGCCATGTGAGAGGCAACCATACATTGCTCTTTCTCCCTTCCTTCTCCTCTCTCTAAAAATAAATAAATAAAATCTTTAAATAAAAGCCTCCTCTAGCAGCCTTAACCTTTTATGGTAAAAGAACTACTCTGTTACTTTGCTTCACAGGCCCATGCTCAATCCACTGAACTATACCACCCAGGGCACTACAAAGGACACATGGACAAAACCAAGGGGGAGGGTGGAAGCAAGGGAGGGAGGGAGGGTTGGATGGGGTGGGGAGGAGGGTAGGGGAGGAAATGCAGACAACTGTAATTGAAGAACAATAAAGTAATAAAAATAAATAAATAAAATAAAATAATATAAAAAAAAGAACTACTCTGTTACTTACACTGGCAAACTCTAATCTCTAATTTTCACACATTGTTCACTCCTCTGAAGTCTACCTGACACTGCAGTCTACAACTTCATGTGACAGGAATCCCACTCATCTGCATGACCGTGGGTCCCGGGAAGAGAATTCCCATGTCTGAGCTTGCTCCGTGGGAAGACACTCCCGTGAGGGCCAGCGTGAAATCATGCTCTTGAGAAGGAGGTTCTTTGAGGGGAAATTGAATTATTGAATTACCTCACAGGAAATTGCTACCTTGCTGACACCCTTCCCCCTGC
>PVJI01004931.1:0-102619 GCA_004026765.1 Micronycteris hirsuta
CTCATGGCTTTTCCCAGGCACACTTCCTTCCTAAATCCCTTGCCTGGGAATTTTTGTTTCCGCAGGGAACACTGCTACTAAAATAGAGCAAACCGAACTAGCCACTTAAACGGGGAGACGGGCCAAGGGAATTTAGAAGTCCCAGATTCTAGTGATTATATTTTTAGAAACCCTACTTCACCACTCCTGTTCACATGTCGCTTGGATGCGAGGACTTCTTTTTTTTTTTTTTTTTAAGATTCTATTTATTTATTTTTAGAGAGAGGAGAAGGGAGGGAGAAAGAGCAATGTATGGTTGCCTCTCACATGGCCCTCCTTACTGGGGACCCGGCCTGCAACCCAGGCATATGCTCCAACTGGGAATCGAACCGGGACCTTTTGGTTCCCAGCCTGTGCTCAATCCACTGAGCCACACCAGCCGGGCATGGATGCTAGGACTTCTTAAACTTTGGGGTACATCAGAATCATGTGCAGCATTTGGAAAAAACAGATTATGACCCACCCCTTTTCTAACCCTGAGTTCTGATTCAGTGGGTTCAAATCAGCATTCTTGGAGTCCAAGACTGTGCATTTCTAGTGAGTGATGCTGATTCTACTGGTCTGGGGACCAGACTTTGGAAACCACTGCAGGAAATGATGCCTGAGGTCCCGATCTCTCCCATACAAGTAGAATTTGCAGAGTACCACACAAACAAACAAACAAACAAACATCCAAGCCACATGAAGATCTATCAGGAAGTTCTATCTGAAGTTCATCAGGAAAGATTTTGGGGAGATAAGGATGGAGGACTTCTGGACATCCCTCAAATGGCCACAATAGGAATAAAAGTTTAGACTTTCTATACTTTGATTTTGATACATATTTATTTATGTTTACCCATGTATAATGTTCTACTATTAAAGACCACTTAGTCTTAAAAAATTATTAACAAAGGTAGATGCCTTGCACTGTTCCTGCATCATACTTAGTAGGCATCCAATAGATAATATTTCCTATTCCTTGCCTCACCGCCTCCTCAAGCTGGGCCAATCTGTATGATTTCCTTGGTGCAGGTTCTTGCTGCAGCTAGGAAGCAGATGTGGTAGGGAGGCTGAGGCCATAATGAACTCTTATTTCCCACACAAAGCTGTTCTATGACATGATGTCTGAAGTATCTGCACCATTATTATTACATGAGCTGCATGTAATAGAGCATGTAAGGGATGGAATTACACCATTATGACGTCACCATTTTTATCACCTAAGCAGGGGTCCCCAGCTGCTGGTGGCAGACCAGTACTGGTCTGGGCCTGTTAGGAACTGGGCTGCACAGCAGGAGGAGAGCTTGAATCACCCCGAAATCATCCCCTTCTCCCTGGTCTGTGGAAAAATTGTCTTCCACGAAACCAGTCCCTGGTGCCAAAAAGGTTGGGACCACTGATCTAGAGCATCTGTTGAGGACTGTGCTGGCCTTTTAGAACAAACGTTTATTTTTAACTCAGGCAACCACCTGGAAAATGTTCTTGGTGACCTGGAGAGACATCTGCAGGGAGACCAGGAAGGGCTCAGGGCTGATACATCTGTCACCTCTGAGGAGAAGGGAACTCCAAGTGCCTGTTGCTCTTGAAATGGATGCACTGTCTCAGTCCTTGAAAGTGACGGACAGTGAATATTATGTGATTCACTCGAAATTTATTTTTTTTTACAAAACAAAACAAAACACATGCTTCTATAAATCACATCATTTTAGCAGGCCTAAGTAAGGACCTGTTGAAAGAGAAAGCGAACAGTTTGAAAGATGTGGCTTATTTATTTAGGAATACTTCATAATATCATCACTTAAGTTGAGGTTGTTTGCTATTTTTAAATATAATTTAATGTGTTTTCTGATGATAAAACTTAAAGTGTTCTATTTCTAAAAATCCAGAAGAACTTTGCAATATATGGTGAATAATATTTAAAAAACCATAATTTCTGAGAGAACCACTGTTAACACATGGCCCAATACTATATCCTTCTCCTCTTTCTAGTATAAAATATAAAAGATCCATCAGGATGTGAATTCGTTTTCTATTGCAGATGTAACAACTGATTACAGGCTTGGTGGCTTGGCCCAGATTTGTCACCCCACAGTTCTGTAGTTCAGGAGTCTGACCCTGGTCTCACTGCGCGAAAATCAAGGCTTCAGTGGGATGGCGTTCCTTCTGGAGGTTCTAGGGGAGAATCCATTTATTTGCCTTTTCAGCTTCCAGATGCTGTGGCTCCTGCTTCCCACCCTCAGTCTTCAAAGCTAATGAAGTAGCACCTGCCTGACCCACCTGTGGTCACATCTCTTTCTGATGATAGCCAGTCAATGTTCTGTTTCTAACACCTCAGGAGGTTAAACCGGCCCACTTGGATAAAACAGGATAATTCCTCTCCTTCAGTGTCCTTAACTGTAATCATATCTGCAGCTCCCCTAGGGTCATATAACCAAGCGTAGTCTCAGGTCCTGGAGATAAGAACATGGGTCGGTTCGGGTGGGTGGGGGGCATTATTTTGCCCACCACAGGATAACAGTGCACAGGGCACTATGTAACAGCAAATTTCCCCCACTTAACAGTAAAGCATGGGCATTTTCTGAATATCATGGGACATTTTCCTGCAACAAGACTAAGGAAGAATGAGATGCATTCATGGGTGTAGCCATGTAGCATTTAAGCAACTCTGTCCTTTGAAGTATACAAACTGTTTCTAATTTTTTTTATTAAAAATAACATCATAATATATTTTAAAATAAAAGGACACATTCTGATGACTTTTGAAGGGTAAATTTCTAAAAATGAAATTAATTCCTGGGTCAGAGGACATAAAACTGAGTTTAAAGTCTATAGCTACATTTCGCCAAGTCCTCCCTTCACGCCAGGGGTTTTGACAAGTTAAACCCTTGCCATTACTGTGCAAAGGAAAGATTTCCTTTGCATCCCTACCAGTGCTGGTACTGACATAAAAAAAATTTAGTCTAGTTTTCATGAAAAAAATACTTTGCTCTCATAATTTGCTTGGTTTTGGTTTGTAGTGAGATCAAGAAAGAATGCTTATTATTTGAGACAAAATTATTTTCCATATTCATGGTTCATTTTCTTTCCAACAGGTAGTCCTCACTAAGGGTTGTCCTTAGGTAGGGGAGAATGAGGGATCGAGAGAAGATTTTGGTTGGTACGGGTAGACAGCCATGTCTGCACAGCTAGAATGTTTTCCTTCGAGCACACTGTGAGTTCTCCGTTCTTAGCTACAGAAACAAACAAACAAATTGAAGCCAGGTTTTTCAAATTAAAATAAAATTTCTTTTCAACTAGGATATTTACCAGAGAGTATCAGAGCGAAATCTACTCCAGATAAAAATCAGTATTGACTAGAGAATTTCCACTCAGCTAAAGCCTATACTCAGTAATAATAAGAGCATCATGTATATGTGTTATATATACATATTTCTTTTTTTTAATTTTTTTAAAGATTTTATTTATTTATTTTTTAGAGAGAGAGGGGGAGGGAGGGAGAAAGAAAAGGAGGGAAACATTAATGTGTGGTTGCCTCTCACATGGCCCTCACTGGGAACCTGGCTTGCAACCTAAGCATGTGCCCTGACCGGGAATCGAACTGGTGGTCCTTTGGTTTGCAGCCCACGCTCAATCCGCTGAGCTACACCAGCCAGGGCCTATACATATTTCTTTTTAAAAACATTTTCCTATCATATTTTATATGCTGTTTTTATGACAAATAGATGTTGAGTTTTTAAAACGCCTTCAAACATCCATTAAAATGATCAAATAATACACTTCCTTTATTTTATTAATGTCGTATGACATGAATTTTCAATTGCTAAACCAACCTCACACACCTGGGATAAGCCATACTTGGTCATGATGTGTGATAAACTTTATACCTTTATGTATTCAATGCGTTAATATTTGTCATAAGTATTTTTACTTTGATTGTGAAGGATACTTGTATTTATTATTATTTTTTTTAGTTATATCTTCGTTAGATTTTGACAAAAGTGTTATGCTGTGCTCCTAACTCACTTCCTATTTCTTAGAAGCGTTTGTAAAATTTGTATAATTTGTTCTTGTATGTTTCATAGAATTCCCCAGTGAAACCATCTGGACCTGAAAGTTTATTTTGTTTTTGATTGTGTGTGTGTGTATTTAGTGGGGCGCAATAGTTTCAATAACAAATTCAATTATGGTAAGCTGTAATTTTCAAGAAATGTGTCCATTTCAACAGAGCAGTCAAACCTGTTGGTATAAAGTTGTAAACAGTGTCTTCTCCCATTCCTTTTTCTTATTTTTCCTACCATCTTCCTCTTCCTCTTCTTCTTCTTGTTCTTCTCCTCATCTTCCTCTTCTCCCTCTCCCTCCTCCTTCTTATCTCTTGTTTTCCTTCTTCTTCTATTTTCTTTTGCCTAAAGAATGTATTAATATTAAGAAGGAAAACATAATAAAACCAAAATGTATTGGAGAGTAATACTTGGCTTCATACCAGAGTTGAGAAATGACAAAATCAGACAACTTAAATGTTTGATGTCAAAAACACTTACAGTTTATTACAATAGTTAAAATTTCTCTGTAATGAATAATATTAATTTCTATGATTCTCTTTTTCCTATGTTTCTGTGGCTAATGAACTCCAAATATGTATCCTCCCCACACTGGCTAAAATTTACAGACAATAAAATCTATTCTGTATGTTTTGATAAAAATGTATATTCACGTAACAACAGCAATCAAGATACAGAATAGGTTCATCAGCCACCTGTCTCCCAGACTCCTTCAGACTACTTTGGAATCCGCTCCTGCTCCGCCCTAGACCTTGTTAACTACTGGTATGTTTTCTGTCTCTATAATATTGCCTTTTTTCAGAATTCTATACAAACAAAATTATTTAATATACTTTATTATTCGAAATAATGCATTTGAGAGTTATTCACGTTGTCACATGCGTCAGTAGTTCCTTTTTCTTGCTGACTGGTCTACTGTCCCATGGACGGGCCACACTTGGCTTACCCATTCACAAGTATGGGGACATTTGGGTTGTTTCCAGTTTTGCAGTTATTAATGAAGTTGCTATAAACATCTACTGGCAGGTTTTTACATGAATATAAGTTTTTCTATCTTCTGGGTACCAAGAAGTAAAACTGTTGGGTTACATAACAAGTATATGTTTAACTTCATTTTTAAAAAAGATTTTATTTATTTTTAGAGAGGGGGGAAGGGAGAGAGAGAGGGAGAGAAACATCAGTGTGTGGTTGCCTCTCCTATGCCTCCAACCAGGGCTCATAACCCAGGCATGCGCCCTGACTGGGAACTGAACCGGCGACCCTTTGGTTCACAGGCTGGCACTCAATCCACTGAGCCACACCAGTTAGGGCTATGTGTTTAACTTTAAGGAAGTGTCGAACCATTTTCCAAATGGTAGCAGTACCATTTTGCAGTCTCATCAGCGTCACACAGATTCTGGTTGATATTCTCAATTATTTTTAATGATTTTAGCCATACTAATTGTTTTAAATGTTGAACAAACCTTGCATTTGTGAGATAAATGCCACTTTATTATGTTTATCTTTGTAATGTATAACTAGATTTAATAACTTTAGTAAGTTTCTGTTTCTTATAATTACTTTGTCTAGATCTGATAATAAGATGATCCTGAAATTATAACATGAGTTGGGAAATGTTCGCTTTTACTTTTTGGAAGAGTTAGTGTAGAACTGGTATTATTATTTTATCCCAATGTATGGTAGATTTACAAAAGGAACTGCAGTTTTTTTTGTAGAATGATTTTAACTATGAGTTCAATTTCTTAATATATTTAGAGCTATTTAGGTTATCCATTTCATTTTATTTCAAATTGCTGGGCAAAAAGTCTTTTATAATATCCCATTATTATCCTTTAAGGTCTGGGGTGAATAGTGATGTACTTTCTTACGTTTTTTCTCTTTTTCTTCTTAAATCTGTCTAGAGGAGTATCAAATTTCTTCAACTTTTCAAAACACTAGTTTTCTTCTTATTTATTTTATTGTCTTTCTGTTTTCAATGTCATTGATTTCTACTTTAATCTGTATTATTTCCTTTCTTTGCTTTGGGTTTAATTTGCTCTATTTCAGTTTGATAACATGGAAATTTAAGTTATTAATTCAATAATAAATTTGAAATTTGTTAAGTTTTTCTGTAATATTTTAGCTATATTCCACACATTTTATATGTTGTTTTTATTTTCTTTCAATTAAAAAATATTTTTGAATTTTTCTTGTGAATTTTTGTGTAAGCCCAGTCTTATTTAAAATTCTTTAATTTCCTATTATTTGGGAGTTTTTTTCTAGTATGTATCTGTTAGTGGTTTCTACTTTAATTCTGTTATGGCCAGGAAGACATACTATGTCTGATTTGAATTCTTTTAAATTTGTTATAGTTTATGTTCTGATCCAGAATATTGTCTATCTTTGTTATTGCTTCACATGCACTTGATAAAAAAGGCATCGTCTGCAGTCGTTAGGTGGTGTGTTACATAAATGTCAATTAGATGAAGCTGATGGCTAATGAGGTTCAAATCCTCTATTATCCTTACTGATTTTCTGTCTACCTGTTATATTGATTGCCGAGAGGAGAATGTTGAAATCCCCAACTATAATTGTAGATTGGTCTATTTCTTCTGTTAGTATTATAGGTTTCGGATTCAATATTTTAAAGCTCTGAGGTGCATAGTTGGGTCATTATTTATTTAATATGTATTCATCTAATGTAATGATTTGTCTTTTAATTGTTCTGCTTAATTTATATTTAACAAAAGTTTAATATGGTTAGTTTAGACCTATCATTTTATTATTATTTTTCTTTCTTATTCTTTTTATTTTATTTTATTTTATTTTTTATTTTTATTCATTTTTAGAGAGGGGGAAGGGAGGGAGACAGAGAGGGAGAGAAACAGCAATGTATGGTTGCCTCTCACATGGCCCTCATGGGGACCTGGCCCACAACCCAGGCATATGCCCTGACTGGGAATCGAACCGGGACCCTTTGGTTCCCAGCCCGCGCTCAATCCACTGAGCTACACCAGCCAGGGCTCTTTCTTATTCTTGATTCTTGTTTCCCATCTTGTCTTTTTTGAATGTTTGAATAAATTTACTATTTCATTTTAATTTATCTGTTGACATTTTGGCTCTTCCAGGTATGTGTCTTTTGGGATAAAATATACATGCCTGAAGTTTTATTCTCCAGGGTTTATATCTTACCACTTCAGGTTTTCACTGAAATGTAGACACATTGCAACCACCTAAGTCCACTTGGCACTCTGCAGTGACGTTTATGTGGCAGTTCTCAGACAGACTCTGAGTGCTGTTATAATCTTCCGGGAAATGTTGATGCTTTTGTTTCATCAGACAATTAACCCGGTTAGATTCAAACTGAAAGAGCAGTCTTGCCTTCCCTGGGAGGCAGTTCAAATTCCAGTTTCAGTCTCTCAGCTTTGCCATGCTGGCTTGTGTCTGGCCTGCTCATGTGTAGCTCAGCAGTGGGCCTGAGAACTGGAGCAGCTTCATAACGCAGAAGTAGATGTCCCCTCTGGCTTCCTTTGCTCTGGGATCCTCCACTCATTTTGTAGCTATCAAGGTCTCTCTCCCCCAGTTTCTCTGGCCTGAAATACAGAGTTTTTATTCAAGGATTAGCTACCCCTGCTGCTGCCACCACATCACAGCCCTGGGCCAAGACCTCGCTCTTAGGGTATAGCTGTTCAATAGAAAACAAAAGAGAAACTCACCCTGCACAGTTGGTCTCTAGGTTCTGACATCCATCCTCCACCCGTCTGCTTTTGTTTACTCTTCAGCATCCTTGGGTAGCTTTTTGTATTTCATCCAGAACTTTCAGCTGTAATCAGTAGAAGAGATGAGCTATAATGGGCTCAGGCCTCTGTGCTGGAACTGATAATTCTCAAGAATTGAGTTTTTATATCTGCCAAACAAGTGATAACTTTCAGCAAAAATAAAACAAACAAACAAAAAACACTTCTTTTTACAGCTTTAAAAACTGAATTTCTGAGAACTGAAACGGATTGGAGAAGCTGGCTAGCTAGTTAGTGAAGGCATAAAATGGAAAAACCATGTCCTTTATAATTAGATCTGCGTAAGAACTATAGCCCCACCATCACTAGGTATAATTAGTGACCTTGAGTGGCAGTCTCCCCATAGCCGATGAAACAAATAAGGCGTTTCAGCTGCCAACCTCCCCTCCCCGTCACCACCGCCACTTCGAAATGCTATTGACAGGTGAGAGCAGGCTTTGACTACTGACTTTTTATGTGCTGAAGAAGTGATTTGCAAGTCACCCCAAAGAGACAGGAGTGCTTGCTTTCGGGCCAGTGAGGCTTGTCCATCACTACACAGCTCCCTTGTTTTGATTCCACACTCAGGAAGAAAACGTTGGGTTGTTAGTTGGCTCTGGGAGTAGCTTGTCTAATACAGAGAGGATGCTCCTGTCGTACTGATGTGAGCTTCCAGGCCAGCCGGCAGTTGTAGTTTTCATTGCATTTCCTCAAATTGGCATTCTGGCTTTCTCCAGTTGTCTTATAAGATTGGTCAGTTTGATTAAGCTTTCTAGAGTTTGAGCAACAGGGGTTACTGACAAGATCAGAATTATGAGTTTCTGAGCCAAGTAAAAGATCAACCTTGGAATATAATGAATGAATGTTGATGGCTTAACTGTTTGGTTGGCTAACAGACTTAATGTCTAGGTGCGGGTATTTCCTGGAGCAAGCAGCTAAGTTATTTTTGTTTGGGCACAGTATCGCTTATTACCGGGTGAGGGAAGTATGGCCACTCCATAACAGGATCGCGTGCATAATAGTGTCAGTTATCACTTCTCTTACTACTCACTAGGCCTTTACTTTTAATACAGGAAGTATAAACAGCTGCAGAAAAAGTCCCTGCTTAATGAGAACAGCACTTGGTGATTGTACTGTCCTATGACAATTTGCCTCTGATGGTGTTTCCCCTCAGTGAATTCACTTATATTTATTCTTGGGGTTTCTCGTGAAAGAAAATGACAACAGAAATCTCTGGAAACACCACAACATCTCTTAGTTTAGTTACTACTATGTTCTGCTACTGAAATGTAGAGCCCATGCCAATTTCTGGACTCAAGCACCTAAAATAGTAACCTCTCAATCGGATCAAATGACACTTAGCACCTCAACAGCTGTGAGTGAGTCTCTGCTCTTCTTCTGATGCCACCACAGAAATTGCTGAGGGACATCATTTTATCACTTTGATATCACTCCCTGGAAAAAGTATTCTGGTCTACCAAATCCCAGGAGCTATTATTTTATTTTAGGAGTTTCTTATCTTCCTCTAGGGTTTAAAAACACTTAGACACATGATCCTGCAGCAAACATTAATCATGAAGAATGTAAGGAGGGTAAGATTCTCATGGGATTGTCAAAAGAGTTATTGACACATTCTGAAATATTTCAAGTAACATCTAGAAAAGAAGCAAAGGTTTTTATTCATTTTTTTTTTGCATTGGATTTATTTGAAAGTAAGGTGCAAATGAGAGGATTTTGGTAATCATCTACCCTGGAGGAAAATATCTTTTCAGAAATAGACCCTAGAGAAGACTGTATTACTAACCATCTCTTACCAGCCAGGAGAGATCTTTCAAGATTGATGAGAGATGAATAGAGTGGCTGATGGATTGATCTACTTGCCATAGAAAGAAGTATTGTGTGTGTGTGTATGTGGTGGATAAATTGTGTTTGCTAATGGAAAAGAGGTGCAGAAAAGAAAACAGAATATCTTACTACATTTCCCATTGTCAGTGCCCCGGGAGACAGATGACAGTGGTTGGATTTGTTTCTGTTCTGCTAATAGACTATAGCTAACTTCTAACTGCTTAGATTTCAGTAATTGCGATTGGGCATTATTCTGTCCATTACAAAACATAAAATAAACAAATTCGATGAACTGACAGTATTTGGTTCTGGGTCTGGGCTTAATTAGATCCATTAAACACTGAGAGGGTTGTCAAGCTCTCGAATTAGCATATACCTGATCATTAGTAAAACAACATTAGTTTGGGATTGGAAAGACTGCGAGTTAAATCCAAGCTCCAATACTCACTACCTGTTCTACTTTGCCTGAATCTGAAATTGGATAACATAAAAGTAGGCAATTCATAAGAGTGTTTAGAGAATCAAATGAAAGATTACATGTGAGTGCATCACATGTAACCTAGGATGAGCGTTTTTTCCTGCTTTCCTTTTAACATAAAACAAGATCAAGGAAAGGTATAATTCTTTGGTCAGAGAGACAGCTTCTTCCCTCTCAGAATTTCAGCTCACACATCTGCTAAAAAGTCAAAGTGCTGTTGCTCATCTCAGATAGGCTGATGGCGTGGGGTCTAATAGGATCAAGGATAAAAGATCAAAGCCCCAGTTTTTTTTATGGACTGCAGCATCTCAAGCCAGACTCTTCCTCAGGCTCACTGTGCTCGTCGATTAAGAGTTTGCATTTGCTTCCAAACATTTATTTTTATGAAAACGTTTTGCGGGCTTCCGTATAGGATACATGAGGTAAGGCTATGGAAGGCAAGGTGTATCACTTCGGCATTCCCACCGACTTTGGAACGCAGCCTGAAGCCCATGGGTTTGGTTAGAACCCCAAGTATTCTCTCTGCCACCGCGACACTGGGTTCCTATTTCTGACTGAGTTGCTCAGATTGGGCGTGCTTCCTCCCGTTCTTCAGGCACAGATTTGAGACTCCCTATTCATCTCACACCCCTTATTGACTCAGCGCTTCCCCGGCTGTGTCCACCCGCTGCTGTTTGTTTTTCCTGTGACTACTGACTCCAGCCCTCCTGTACAAGAAGTTCTTAGGCTGCCAGATCATTTGTATTGACTGCAGGGGCTGCCTTGCCTGTTAAATGGGAAACCGAGTTGTAGTTCAAAGCGTTATTTCCTTCATTACATGTTGTTGGTAAATCTGCTTGTTTTGTTTGTTTGTTTGCTTCTACCACCTTCTCTCTGAACATCACGCATTTTTCAGTGGCTGGACACCTAATGAGGCGGAGTCAGGAGAGCTCCCCAAGCGATTTGACTTCCCACCCTGCGATGAGCCTGGCTTGGATTTTCAATTAAAAGAAAGTTGAAGAGAGAGAGAAGAAAGCAAGCAAGTAATTAAACAGCAACAGTGTCTTGGAAGAAGTTGTTAAATGAATTATTTAATGAAGCGGTTTGGAGTAAGGAGACCAGGCTCCTTCTGGCTCCTGCTTCCTGTGAAAGCCAGAAGGCTGCCCGGTCCCCTCTCTATCATGTTCTAAGGGGCTTGGGGAAAGTTCAGAATTGTGTGTGATAACCGTTTCTGACAACCAGGGCAAGGCTCTGACATTAAGAGGATTGCTGGGAAGGGCTTAGTTTAAGGGATACGCAGCATCTCCAATAAATGTGCATAAAAAGAAATTCTCTCTCTTTAGGAAGCCGCCTGGTGTGCCATCAGAGTTTCAAGGGCCAGTGAATCCCAGGCTAGGCAGGTTGGAATGACTGAGGAGGGACTCTATAATTTCATTTTTTCATGTTAATCTTCCTCTTTTTAGCAGCTAATCCAAAACACATTATTATGCCCTTCTGGCCATCTGGTGTCTAGATTTAACATCTGAGCCACCAGCTTAATTTGCAAACTCTGGGTCCAACACTGTGAATGGAGGAGAATTATAAAGAGACAGAGGGAGGGGAGTCAGAGAGGGCACATGTTGCTGAGCCCAAGCTCGTATGTCATTGGGCACCAAGGATGTAGTGTCTCAGCCTCTCTGTCAGGAGGGCCCTGTGTGTGGCCATTTGTGCTCTATGTCAAGTATTGATGTCGGAGAAAAGGTTCCTTCCACTCTGTCATCTGGGCTTTCCTGTACTGACGGGCCCCTGGGACAGAAGTAAGTGGGATGCTGATGTATGTCTCCACTTGCAGGGTTTGTCACCGATGATACCTATTTGTGTATACTGCTTTGTGTGTGTGTGTGTGTGTGCCTGGGTGTGTGCAAGCACACATGTGTGCACATGCATAGTGGGATCCTCAGAGGAAACAAAAAGGGACTGAAGAGTGTGCTGTAAGTGGCTAAGTGTGACCCCAACTGCCAGAAGGAGGCCCTGATGTACTAATGGGGGGGTATCCTGAGTCTATAGCAGGTGCCCATTGAGTATTTATTACCCTCGAGGGGCTGCTACTAAGTTCAGCATCACCAATGGGGGTGATGTTAAAAGCTTCCCTGTGGGTCTGGAAGCAAGAGAGCATATCTAGAGAGAGGAGACACATTTAAAAGGGAGCATGTTTCCAGGAAAAAGACCAGCGTCTTCCCTGGAAGAAGGTGGAACTACCTGGAAAATCAGGCAATCATGTTCTAGTAAAAACTGTCAAACACAAATCTAAAACTAAAAGTGTGTTCATATGTTGCATTAAGGAGGTGTTGAGATATACTTACTATTCTGGAAGTTAAATGAATGTTCCTTGTGGGTCATCAAACTCTTGGCAAACAGGAATTAAATCTGAACAATTTATTCCATAAGGTTTATTGTTTTTTAGTGGCAGACAATACTGCATTATATACAGAAAGTCAGTGTCGTCAAGTCCATGAATCAAGGTCTTTGGGTGAGATTGCAAGAGATGAGTAGATAACACAAGATGATAATGATGAGTTTTGAAGTCCAGGACTGTGGAGATGGCACTGGCTACAAGTTAAGAGAGTAGTCAAGAGCAGTTTAAGTGAGGATGGTATCCAAATCCTTTGGCTTCTCTCATGTTCTTGACTAATCACCCTCTCCTTGTTCAAAGACAGAGTGGTGAACAGGCCCGAGGCTGCCCCTGAAATGCTGAGCTTCCCTAGGACTCTGCAGAGTTCACCCCCATTCATTCTCTCTCAGCTTCCTCTCTCCAATCCAGAATCGTTATGTACCTTGAGCACATGCAGTACTTTTGACCTTGCAAAATTTGAGTTACAAATACCCTATTAAAGTGGAACAATTATATAATTTGGGAAATGTTTATGCAGTTCTCAGTCAAATGTGAACATTAAACATAACATACATAATTTATACTGTGGTAAAGATGTAGGGAATGAGAAATTTTTAGTACATTCAAAAGTTTCCCAGGACATTGGCAAAATTGCATAAAATGGGAAATGCCCATGTATTTAGCTCTCGGGCACACGTTGAACATGAGCAATGATACACATGCTTTTAATGTGATTGTATGAGAAGATAAAATTACTATACATTGACACACTAGAGGTCTTTATTTGGGAAATTAATTCAATTCTGACCAATATTCTCATCACATTCCCGGAAGTTATTTTTGACATTGGCCTCTAATAAGGACAGACCACGATCAATTACACAGCTGTGTCAGAATTAGTCCGTCGCTCACCTTTTCATTAACTCTTGTACCACTTGTCTTCATTTTTGAGATGTCATTTCCAGTGATGACAATGGAAACTGATGTGTTGTTTTCCTCGAGAGGATGCTAATTTAAAAGAAAATGTGCAAATTCTTTGCAATCTTTTGTAGCCTTGGGCCTCTAGAATAGCGTATCAGGAGAGAATAATGCAGAAACTTGAAAATTTGTCATGTTTTCAAGTCCCATGTGTTTAAGAAGGATGCAAAGTATGTATTTTTCTAAATGAGAGCTGTAACAAGAAACTAACCGTAAGTGAGATTTGCTATTATTTTGCTGTTTTTACAATTTGGTAACTTGAGTTTCTCCCAGTCCCCCAAAGTGCTACAGATGTATGGACGAGATGTGGAATTCTTTGAGGTTAATTATCCTAATTTTTTTCTGACACACTTCCTAGACTTTTAAGTACAGGTATAGAATATTAAATGTGGGGAGTAGGAGAGAAGATTCTACTGTGGACTCATTTTACTAAGGGGACATTCTCTGTCTTTGTCCTAACTTTTGGCAAAACTGGGTACCTGATGTGCCACCACAGAATAGGCCGCAAGGTCAGTCCTCAATTTTAGCGGAAAAAACAGAGCCGCTTAACGTATTTATGCCTCATTTTCTTGACGGTAAAGCAGCAATGAATTTCTTCTCTATTATAGGAAGAATTCATGCTGATTTAAAGAGATAATTGAGAAATAAATGATAATTCTGAAGCACATAATACATGATTAATGAGAATATAAGAACAGCCAAATTAAAAAATATTTTCAACACCATTACACATTTCTCATTTGCTCCAATGAAGCTGAAGTTTAGTAGAGAAAAATTCTAGGAGGATAGTGCCAAACTGAGAATCAACAAAAATTCCTCAGTGGAAGACTCAAGAAGCCAATAATTGGTAGGCAAATGAAGCACAATGAACTATAACAATCTGAACCACAGAAGGCAAATAAAAAAGAATGAAAAGGCAAACATTCTAAAATTCAGAAGTGAAAGAAAACCAAATCTAAGTTTTGCCTCATTACAGCTATGTGATTAAAATGTCTTACTGCTGAAGTTAACTTCTGTAACTCAGAGACAATATGTTGAAATTCAGAGTTATTCAATGGGCTTTACATTTTATTATGACACCTTTAAATTTATTTAAACCAAAATTTATACTGGACGCTATTTATATTTCAAAATGCTCAAGATGGGAAATCAAATATTACATGTAGATTTTAGTTACATTATCAGTAATGTCAGTTTTACTCAAGGAAGGATGCTAGTATTCTCATCAGAATGTCCACATTTAGGAATTATTCTTTTGTTTTGATTGCCAGAGGCATTGCTAACTAATATATAAGTTTCCATTGGTGAAATTGGTGGTATTCATAATAACTGGATTGGATTGGTTAAGACATTTAACAGAGTCTCTGTATTGTGTGAATAGGGCATTAAAATGTAGAGAAACATGGTCTTCATCTTTCTATCCTTTTTTTCCTTATTGCCATCTCCTTCTTTCTTCTCTCTTTCCTCTTTCTGTCTTCTTTTCCTCCTCTCCTCTCCTCTCCTCTTCTCCCCTTCTCTCCTTCTCAATTTCACTAATTTCTAGTCAGTTTAAGAGTGTCTTAGGATATAACAAGTCTATAAAAAATTTAAAACACGTTTATGGAGTATATTTTTCTAAGTCAGTAATTTGTATTTTTCCCAGTTTTAACTGTTATATCTGTCAAAAATTATATATATACTTAAGCTGTGCCATGCGATGTTTTGATATTTGTATACACAATGAAATGATTACCATCACCTCGCATAGTTACAATATTGTTTAATGTGGTGAAAACTCTTAAGATCTACTCTTAACAAATTTCAAGTGTATAAGACAGTATTATCAACTATAGTCACCACGCTATATGTTAGATCTCCAGAACTTCTTCATCCTGCATGACTAAGGCTTTGCACCCTCGGCCAACCTCCACCCATTTCCTCCGCCCCCAGCCCCCACTGACAGTGAATTATGAAAAAAAAAAATAGAAAATCTCAATGGAGTAAGAAGATTTAATCAGTAATCAAAAATCTCCCAGGAAAGAAAAGTGCAAGGCCAGATAGCTTTCCTGGTGAATTCTACCAAATATTTAAAGAAGAATTAATGCCAATCCTTTTCAAACTCTTACCAAAAAAAATTGAAGAGGAGGTAACACTTCCAAACTGATTTTATGAGGCCATCATGGCCCTGATTCCAAGGCCAGACAAGAACACTACAAAAAGAGAAAACTCCAGGCTAGTATGCTTGATGAATATAGTTCTAAGTCTTTAAATTGGATTGTGTACATGCATTCATCAGTTTTCCCTGATATGATACTTGTCATCAGAGGAAAGAATGAAAACAGTTTTAAGTTCTATGTTAATATTCAACATGAGTGCAAATGTCAGGGCTTTAGAGATAAATAGACTGGAGTTTAAATCTAAACTCTGTCTCTTACTAATTTTGTAGTGTTTGGAGCTGGTATTTTAAGTTTCAATTTCTGTAAATGGGGATGATAATGTCTTCCCTGCAGGGCTTTTGGGCTGATGAATTGAGATAACTTGAATAAGCTTCCTAGCTTGGTGCTGTGTCCTTTGTAGAATTTTAATAAATATTAGCTCATTACAGCCCCTTGCAACATTGCTTCCTTTGAGAATATGAATTAGAGGTTTATAATGTTTTCTCTTCAGCTTTATTGAAGTATAACTGAAGTATAATAAATTGCACATATTTAAAGTGTGGGACTTGATGAGCTTTAACATATGTATACACTTGAAAACCACCTGCTTTTATAAGCCACAACCTTTCCATCTGCGATGCTTTCTATAAATTACGGTTAGCTAAATATTTCTACCCCATCTTTTCTCTTGCCTATTTAAATGTCATCCTATATATATAGAATCAGATCTAAACCTTCGAACCCAGGCCTTTCTTTGCTCCACCATTTATCCCTTATATGCTTCTTCAGCCTTATCTCTTTTGGGGTCTTGGTTATAGCAATGAATCTGTTCCTCATTCTTCAGTCGTGCCTTGTACCAGGGTTATAGTCTTCTCTCTAGAAGAGTACTCTGCCACCTACCCCATGTCTACCTCATATATTAAAATTTCACCCTTCCTTTACAGATCAGCTGAAATCTCACATTATTTATGAAGGAGCCTCATTAATTTCAAATTGGCTTCCTTTTATTTCCTTGATGGCCTTGTACCATTGCCATTGTGTTTACTACATGAGTGAGAGAGTGCAAGAAAGGATCCCAGCTCTGTGCCGCATACACAGTAGGGATTCAATCTATGGTATTTCAGCAACATTACTACTGGATAGCTTGGCTCCTTACATTTACTCATTTACTCACTCAATAAATACTTGTTAGCATTTCAACAGGCATATACTGTATAAGTCTGGGAGCAATAGGCACAAGTGTAAAAGAAACAGTCATCCCATAATCCAGTGGGAAAGCTAAGTGAGCAAAGGGACATTCACAGCTCCGTGTAATTTGTGTAATAAAGACGAGTATGGCTCATGAGGGGAATACCTCGGATTTAGCTCCAGCTGCTCACTGCCATGCCAGAAGGTACTCCCAGGATTGTTAGACCTTCTGATTTTTAAAAATGAAAACTGGAAATCAATATTTTTGGACGTGTCGCTCATTTTGCAATGTGGGACCAAGTTTCTTAAACCTGACTTTGGCCAACCTAAGTGATTGTGAGGGGTGGGTCCAGGCTGCTGAACATCAGCTTACGAATCCCTTTAACTGCTGTATGCAGTGCAATGCCTTGCTCATGTGTGAGATGGAAGGGCTTACTGTGCAGAAGAAAACACCCCAGCTCTGGGGAGGACGCTAGGCTGTGTGCGACATAGTCTGGGACACTGCCTTCCAGGCTTCCTCTTCCTCTTTGGCTGCCCTTATCCTCTTGCGTCACAGCACCTCCTCTCAGGGTTCTGGTGTGAGTTTTCCACAGTCCACACCATGCCCCACACGTGCCCCCAGCTGAGGACAGTCGTCCATTGACCTCACGACGCCAATGAGCACTGTGTTTGCAGTGTTCTTCATCCTCACAGCAAAGAGATACTTCTATAATAGGTCTACTAAAGTGGAGAAACAAAAGATAGATCAAGAATCAACTCTATTTTTTAATGGTAAAGACCATGTTATTCTGCAAAAGTGGAAAATATTCTTAACTATTTAATATGCAGCATGGGTCACTTATTTATGGTTTCTTGCCTGGTCCCTTACATGAATCATTGCTCAGTTGAAGATAACAGAAACTACCCTAGCATTTTAAGAAAGAAGTAATTTAATACAGAAAATCTGGTGTTGATGAGATAGATCCTTATTGATCTGAAAAATCAAGGCTCCAGGATTGCCTCCCAGCCAACAGCCCTGAGCTGAGTCCATAGAGGGCCAGCTGTACCCCTGGTGCACTCAGGAAGCATCTGCTGCAACAGCATTGCACAGTCCTCCCTGGGGTCCAGGAATCAGGATGGCCCTGCCAGTCTGCTGCAGCTCCACCTTGCCCTAGCTGAAGTCCAGAGGGAGGGTGGCTGCTACCTGTTCAGAGCCAAGCCATACCTATTAGATCCATATCAGCCAAGTAGATACCTTGTGTGCTACTGTGCCCTGTCCACAGAAGGCATTTTTTCTCTTTTTAAAATTTTATTTATTTTTAGAGAGGGGAAGGGAGGAAGAAAGAGAGGGAGAGGAACGTTGATGTGTGAGAGAAACATCTATCGGTTGCAGACTCTCATATACAGCCTAACCGGAGATTGAACCCGCAACACAGGCATGCGCCCTGGCTGGGAAGCAAACCAGAGGCCTTTCACTTTGCAGAACAGTGTCCAACCAACTGAGCCACACCGGGCAGGGCCACTGAAGGCATTTCTGATTTCAGATTCATGAAATTCATGGGGCATCTTGGTAAAACTCAAATAGTATTTGAAAACCTCCATTTCAAGAAATTCTGAGACAAATTCTAAAAAATGCAATTTCATTATATGTTACAGACTTTGAAAATATTTTTATTGTTTAAGTTTATTTCTATTTTAAAATAAAATTTAATATATAGTCTTTTTTTACTTAAAAATGAATGCATGGCTGTTGTATTTTAGGAAAAAATGTTGAGTGCATCTACCTTCCATATTAGTCACTTCAGTTTCCATATACTCCATTGTCTCCACATGTAAACTTCAAAACAGCAGAAAAAAAATTGCTTATTGTGGTTAAAAAAAAAAACCACATTCACAAATGTCAGAAATAGTGCTGATTTGCCCCAGTAAAGTTACTATACTTGGAACAGCAAGAGTAACTGGAGTCACCATTTAATTAAGCTATACATCATTTTCTTAAAAAAATTTTTTTTATTGTTGTTCAAGTACAGTTGTCTCCATTTCCCCCCTCCCCCCTCTACTCCCCTCCCTCCCCAGCTATCCCCACTCCCCGCCCTTGATCCTATCCCCCTCTGGTTTTGTCCATGTGTCCTTTATACATGTTCCTGAAAACCCTTCCCCTTTCCCCCATTATCCTCTCCCACCTGTCCTCAGGTTACTGCCAGTTTGGTCTCACCTATAAGTGGAACCTAATCAACAAAACAAAGAGGGAAGCTATACATCATTTTCATAGACTCATCTTTTTTACATTTTAATAAAATGTTTGTTTCAGCATAGTTTTGAATTTACAGGAAAACTGCATAAATAGTATCTATAGAGAACCCTCAGTTCCCCCAACACACATCTCCCTTCATTCACTTCTTATCATGGTAATTTCTCACAAGCAGTGACAATGTTATTATTAACTAACAGCCACACTTTCTTCCTATTTTCTTAGTTTTTACCTAACGCTCTGTTTCTGCTCCAGCGCCCCATCCAGGAAATCACATGACATTTAGTCATCATGTCTCCTTAGGCTCCTCTTTGCTGTGACAATTTCTCAGACAACTTTTGTCTTTGGTGACCTCGACAGGTTTGAGGAGTTTGGTTAGGTATTTTTAGAATTGCTCAGTTTGGGTTTGTCTGCGGTGTTTTCTCACGGTTAGGCTGGGGTCAGGGGTTTTGGGGAGGAAGACCACGGAAGTAAAGTGCCATTCTCACCCCACACAGGACATCAAGGGTCTGTACCCTCGACAAAACTTATCACTGTTGGTGACAGCCTGGCTGAGGTAGCGTGTCTGACTATCACTTGGTTTGAACAGGTGTATGAAATGGGGGTTACAGGGATTAGTGCTCCTTAATTTTTCACATTTTTCATGGTGGGCCCTAATCTCTGAGATCCTCCTACATGTAGTATTGCTCTTGGTTTTCAATTTTGGTGGAAAAGAGCTTTACATTTCCTGTACAGAGCCTTCAGTTTCCTGGAATTTCTGAGTGCATCGGTTTAACTGTGTATTCAAGAAGTGGGAAATGATCACAGGGTGGATTTATGGACCAACTGGTTCCACTGTGAAACATGCTCAGGTCAAAACTCTGCGTAGGACATGATCCCTGTAACCTCCCATTCCAACTTTGGGCCAGAGCGGTGTTCTGCTGTAGGTCCTCAGAAAGTAACATTAGCTCAGAGGCTATGTGTAATAATCTCCTTTAGTCTGGGTATTGATGGGAATATCCCCTTCTTCAATGTACAGCCATTGAAATGGAAGTATTCCATTTGGAAATGTTTAGTATTCCATATCACAGCCCCCTATCTCCCTGAAGAGTTGATTAGACCAATCCACTGTGCCAACCCACATTCTGTACAGCTCATCAATATCTGCCAATCCTTCCTTCTTGCCAAAAGAGAACAGGTTTACTTCACAAAGTCATTGCTCATACCACGGCTTAATTTTTCCTATACCCTCCATGTAGAAGTCACCAGAAGGGCAGTGAGATTGTACTTATTTATAAGGAATCCTTTCTTTCAATGGGAAAATTACTATTCTTAATTATAATTAGTTCCATAACTAGGTGGGTAGTCTAGGGGTCATGGTTTATATTTAATGGTAGAAAAAAATAAACACATAAAAAGAAGAAAATTAAACCACTAATATTTCTGTCCCTAGATAAAAGCACTTCAGAATATTCATATTCCTTCTAGGCATAAGTTAAAACATTTTCAATACTGTTCACATGCAGATTATTTTTTTCCCATTCTATACAACCATGTCTTGTTACTTCAGTGATAGGACATACACATTAAGACCCTGGGCTGAGCTTATGTGCTAGACACAATTTACTCACCATGTACTCTTGGGTTTAGCCTTCCTGAGCTTTAGTTTTCATGTCTATAAAGTAGGGAAAATAAAAGTGCCCATCGTAAGAAGTGATAAGTATTAAATTAGAGATCTTACGTAAAGCATATAGTTGAGTTAGTCCTTAGTATATAATATGTACTTGATGTTAGCTGTTGTCATCATTTCGTGTCAATGAATACTTATATTAGATTTGTTAATGATAGTATTTATTAGTAGTATATACCTTAATTTACTCAACCAATAAAATATATATGATAATACATTATCTATTTTTTTGCTCTTTGAACATAAATTTGGTAAAAACCACTCAGAATAGCACATGGGAAATCATAGGTGCATGATACATATGATGCACAAATAAATATGTAATTATTGAATTATGAAAATGAATAGATAATGAATAAATATTTGTGGGTCCTTTCAATAGTTTGTTATGATGAATTTCCAGAAATAGAACACATATTTACTTTCAGGTTTATTTCTATGAATTGCATGATTGACACAGAAAGATTTTTCCAATTTCCACTCCCTCTAGCTGACTAGGAACCTATTTCCCTGCCCAGAAGATAAGGTTTCCTTATTCTCTGTCACAGAAGCATAGGTGATAGCTAAAATAACCATGACACACTTTCAACATGAATGATTTAAGGACCTTCTCTTTGGTCTCATTAAATTGTTTTATTACTGTCTGAAATAGCTGGCAGAATCCCTGATCAGTTGGGGTTTTCTAGAGTTTCATGGTAGGGATTTAGGGAAGATCAGTAGTAGTGTGTCAGGTGTTCACCTTCTCCAGGGCCATGGGTCATGACTGCGTGAAACTGGGACTCTCACGGGTGTTAATAACATGAAGCCAAACTTGTAAAACCGGATAATGAGAGCTGTGGCATCCGAGGGAGGTATAGTCACCTAGCTGGAAATAAAATGATTAGTAAATTTAGTCTTTGGGGGTTATATTAAGAAGTTTACTAGTATCTGAGTTCATGAAAACTGTGGCTTTCACTTATTTTGACCAACTGGGAATATGAATAATATCATCTCACTGAAGTTCTAAATGTTGGCATTCTGTCAGCGTTATTGTAATTATGGTGGTGGGGTGCAGTGGGGGTAGTTAATCTGAGAACTTCAAGGCGGTTTATTGATGGACGTTATCTTGATTCCCCCTAAGGCAGGGGTGTCAAACTCATTTTCACCGGGGGCCACCTCAGCCTCACGGTTGCCTTCGAAGGGCCGAAATAATTTTGGGACTGTATAAATGTAAGTACTCCTTAACTGTTAAGGAGTTGAAATTACATTTGGCCCTTTGAAGGTAACCGTGAGGCTGATATGACCCTTGGTGAAAATGAGTTCGACACCCCTGCTCTAAGGGTATATCCATGGAACAGAGAGAAACATGATTATCTTATACTTCTTAACAGCTGCCATGAGCATACTGCCTATCCTTGCTGCTCTCTGCAGGTCAGTGGCATCAGCATCACCCAAGTCCTCGTCTGAGGTGTAGAATTGCAGACCCCACCCAGACCGAGGGCATCAGAATAATCATTCTAATTTGAAAAGCACTGTTTTAAGCTACACACCAGAAAATCTGCTTGATTATACTGGTTCTCATTTTTGTGACATTTGTTAAGTTACAGCCTCCTGTAAGCCTGAGTTTTTTCATCTATAAAATTATATCAACAGCATTTCTTTACAGAGATCTCCACAGCATGATAATATAATGTAAGCAAGGTGCTGCACTTGAAGGATATTACTATTATTTTGTATTATAAATCCCACACCATAACACTCATAACTGCCACCGGCTGAAGACTTGCCCCAGGCTGATGTATTGCATCATTTCCCTGCAAAGTAAGTATGAATGCATTCCATTTTACTGATAAAGACTATGAGGTCAAGGGATTAAGTGACTTACCCAAAGCCATTAGACTGGTAAATAGAGGAGCTGGGATTTCAACCCTAGTTCATATGGCTCAAATTCCTACCTTCGTTTCTATTTCAGGCTTAAAATTACTTCTTCTCTCCCCTGTGGAGACCATTTCTTTTATATTTTGTATTTTTTATTTATCCCCACTACACAGACATATTTAACCTATGTGCGGTCTTATTGAGGAATTTTAAGTTAAAATAAACTGTATTCTCATGATGAGGTGCCCTCTCTAGTCACCACTGTTTGTCACATAAACAACTAAAATTATCCTTATTTGGCATAATATGCTTTACCTCCTTCACAAGGTTATTCAGAGTTGGCATCATACTCTTAATATATGAATAGCTTTTAAAAAGTTTTACATGTGAGCTGCTGTGTCTGGCCAATAAAAGGAAAGAGGAACTGAGGGTGTGGCCAGTCTAATGAATATGTAGATTTATTAGAAAGATAACTTTTCCTGGTGAGATAAACAGCTACAAATAAGTTCCCATACTCTAGCAGGCGTGTCCAACCTGGGGCCCACGGGCTGCATGCCCCTTAGGGTGGCTATAAATGCAGCCTAGCACAAAATCGTAAATTTACTTAAACATTCTGAGATTTTTGTGTTTGTGTGATTCCGTGTTGCAATGTATTTAGTGAGTGGCCCAAGACATCTCTTCCAGTGTAGCCCAAGCTTGGACACCCCTGTCTAGTGCATTGATTCTCCAAATCTGGTCTCTGGACCATTAGCATCAGTATCACCTGTGAACCTGTCAGAAAGACAGGTTTTGGAGCCCCACCGAGACCTACTGAATTAGTCCTCTGTGATCCTGATGCATGCTAAAACGTTGAGAACCACTGTTCTCACTGTTCTCGTCCGCTGGTTCTTAAACTTGGCTGGACTTCGGAATTGTCTGGGATTAGGTAATACTGGTGCTTGTGTCTCCTCCCCAGAGATTCAGAGTTCGTTGGTAGAGTGTGGTCTTGGCCTTGAAAATTTAAAATCTCCCCAGGTGATTCACATGTTCCACCCTGAATGAGAACCACGGTTCTGTCCTAATACTCAGGGTTTTTGGCTTACAGCAGGCACTCAATACAAACCTTGTAAGTGATGGGGACAGCTCTTCTTACTGCTGACTATAAACCATAGGACAGGGGTGTCAAACTCGTTTTAACCGGGGGCCATATCAGCCTCACGGTTGCTTTCAAAGGGCTGAATGTAATTTTAGGACTGTATAAATATAACTACTTCGTAACAACTCGGTGTAGCTGCCGGGTAGAAACAAGGTACCAGACTGGATAAAACAAAGTGGAGGGCCTTGTGTTTGCCACCTGTGCTGTAGGGCCTAGAACAATATCTGGCACTTAGTAGGAGCTCAGTAAATATGTGTTGAATGAGTGAATGTCACATAGAATTGTCATGCTTCCTCAGATATATAAAATAATAGATTATAGTATTTTACACTCAAAGTAGTTAAAAACCTTTGTCCCTAATGAAATCAAACTGCTGTTCCAGATATGCCTTTATTTATTTATTTATTTTTTGAGCCCTTGGGAAAACAGTTGCCTCTGACTGTAATGAGTTCCCCTTCTCCCCTTCCAAACATTTTCTGGTGGACTTTTTTACTCATCATCCAAGTCTCAATCTCTCGGCCTCCTCACCTGGGAAGCAGGCCTTGACTGAGGAAAGCTGCTTAGACTATGCCTCCTATGTTCTTTCACTATGCCCATTGGTATCTCCAGTGTCTTTTTAAAGCACATGATCAAAATCGTTCACTTAGCCCTTGATCTTCATTGGCCCACGTCCTCCTTAACAGCAAGTACTGCCACTTCTTTACTTGGTACTTCCAGCCACCGAGTCAATGCTTGGCACCTGACAGCTGCCCGGTAAACATTGTTCAAAGGTGTGGATTATTGTTTCCTACAGGATCGTCCTACATTAGACAGCCTCCTGGTCAGCAACTCAGGCCTCCTGGATCAGATAATAAAACAATCTGGTCTGCCACATGTATACTGCCTTTAGCGAGAGATGTTGTGGTACTTTTAACAGCTGGTCATTCCTGGGGTCAATATGTAAACCCCAGAAAAATAGGCTGGCTGAAGTTTGGTGGCTCTGTTTGATTCTGCTTTTGTACAGATGAGCTGTTTGGAAGCTTCGTTCTTGATACCAACTTGTTAAACCCGACCATCTGTTGGAGAGGATTTTATTTGAGATGAGAGCATCTGGGTCCCCATTTACATTTGCTGAGGTTAATAGACCTGACAACCTTTCTCTGTTCTCAGCAGGAGCACATCCTGGAGCTGCTGGGGGTAGGGGGGCGAGGCAGCTGAACTTTTCACTGGTTGTTGTCAAATGCACTCTCCCCACTGGAAGGCACTGTTATATTCCATCCTAATACTCTTATTTCTTAACGTTGTAGCCTTCAGGTCCAGAGACTGCACAGAATCTGTAAGCTGTCTCAGCTAAGATGAGGTGGTGGAGGCAGCGGGGGGGAAGGAGAGTCACAGGGACCTGCTCAGTTCCAATCCCAGTTGCTGCCACTTGGTAGCCAGCTGGGTTAGCTGGGCCAAAAATTATGACCTCTCTCAGCTTTGTATGTCTTCCCTGAAAATAAAGGGAAAAATCTACCTTGCCATTGTTGAGAGAACTAAATAATATTTGTTAAAGTGCTTAGCACCATATCCCATAAGTCGTCATCATTATTTTTACCTGTCAGATGGTTTTCATTTCAGAGCTTCTGCAGAAATTCCACATCCATTTGATTTCATTCTCCTAACAGCCCTGTGGCAGGTCGCATTTCCTGGGAAGCAGGCTCTGAGACGGCTTAGTGGATAGGGTGTTTATTATAAAGAATCCTTGGGACGATCAATGGGGGAGGAGGAGGAAGGAAGCAGGATGGGGCAGAGGGAGGTGACCTATGAGGTAGGCCCAATGAGTTTTGGTTAATTTCACGGGAGCTCTGGAGCTGGAAGGGTGTGCTGACGAAATGTCTTGCATCTGGCCAAGAGGTCCAGATCATTATACCCTTGCATCTGTCAGTCATTGAGTGAGGCTGCGCTGTGTCTGATGGACAACAGGTCTTAGGCAAGGGTACTGTCTACAGTGAAGCAATTGCTGAAGGAGATGGAAGCAGAAGGCTTTCCACAATAGCTTTTCCAGCAGCTGGGTGACAAATCCTTCACTGCAAGGCAATCTGGTAGTTGTCACTACCCTGGGCCTGGAGTTTCTTTTCTAAATAAATGAGAAGGCTACAGACTTTCCCTAAGTGAGATGGAAAAATGTGTGTGTGTGTGTGTGTGTGTGTGTGTGTGTGTGTGTGTGTGTGAGTGAGAGAGAGAGAGAGAGTGCGCAGAGTGAGTGTAGAGGAAAAAAAAGAAGAGAGAGGAGAGAATAAAACCTAACACCAATGTCTTAACTGGAGGCCTTTTGAGAGTTAAAAAAACGTGTTTTACAAAATGCAACCTGCTTTAGGCAGCCAAGTGATCTCCCTCAGCTTCCCAGGGAGATGAGGAATCCACTAAGAATCATATTTCCCTCCGTTAAAAAACCACTCATGATTCATAGGATGAGCCCAGGAGGGAGGGAGGTGTCAGCATAAGAATTGCCCTGAACAAAAGGTAAATGGGTAAGGAAGACTTCATGCAGGACTGTTACAAAAGGAGAGGCAGATTGAATTCAGCTGGACAGAGGGATGTTCCAGGTGTCCAACATGAGTTCACAGATCTAGCTCGCTGGAGGGTTTTCAAAAGCTGTGAAGGGGAAGTCAGAGCCACCTGTATTTGCTAATTGGCTTTACCCGAAGGCAAAGTAAACCTTCTCCCCTCTGCATGACGTGACCTTAGTTTTACAACCCTGCACGGAGGTGCCCTGTGAAGTTAGGCTCCGACCCTCCCACAGAGACCAGCTCCTTCGATTTTCACATTTTAAAGAGATGGTTTTCTGGTCCTTGAGAAAGACATTTCCTGGGCTGCAAAACTGGTGAAAGGCTTCTCAGGAGGCTTACTTACATTTCAAAGGGGGCAGGAAAAGAGATGGCAAATACTAGTTTTCTAAAGGCAATGCTCTTAGAAGAGGGAGAACGGGGCCTGTAATCAGGAAGAAGCTGGCCTAACCTTTAGTCATGATGAGGGGAACATTAAAGCCGTTCAAGCTGTCCTGATCGGAGCTTTTCAAAAAAGCTCAGAAGTCAGGCCATGAATGCCGGGTTTTGACAAGGCAGGCCAATTAAATCTGCTCCAGCCAGCAGCACTCTGGAAGACCCGTCCTTGCTGGACTGCCTTCAGCTGAATAATCAGACACTAGCCGCCTGAAAGGGTCTGTGTGAGCCAAGGTCCAACAAGGTAATCAGAAAGCAGCAAAAGCTGCAAGCATTCTGAATTAAATAGCTTACAGTGCTTTGTCTTTAAAACCTTAGAAACTAACGAAAATAATGTCTTACTTATATCTGAAATTTCTTTTTTACTTCTTTTTTTTTAAAGATTTTATTTATTTATTTTTAGAGAGAGGAGAAGGGAGGGAGAAAGACCAATGTATGGTTGCTTCTCACATGGCCCTCACTGGGGACCTGGCCTGCAACCCAGGCATGTGCGCCAACTGGGAATCGAACCGGGACCCTCTGGTTCCCAACCTGCGCTCAATCCACTAAGCTACACCAGCCGGGGCACTTTTTTACTTCTTTTTCTTCTTTTGATTATTACATTTTTATTTTTTAAATTTTATTATTGTTGTTCAAGTACAGTTGCCTACATTTTGCCGCCACCACTTTCCCCCATCCCACCTACCCCCCACCTCCCACATTCAATCCTATCCTGCTTTGGTTTTGTCCAGGGGTCTTTACACATGTTCCTTGATCCTTTCCCTTCTTTCCCCTGTTATCCCCCTCCCCCTCCCCTCTGGTTACTGTCTGTTTGTTCTTTATTTCAATGTCTCTGGTTATATTTTGCTTGCTTATTTTGTTGATTAGGTTCCACTTATAGGCGAGATGATATGGCATTTGTCTTTCTCTTCCTGGCTTATTTCACTTAGCAAAGTGCTCTCCAGATCCATCCATGCTGTCATGAAGGGTAGGAGCTCCTTCTTTCTTTCTGCTGCATAGTATTCCATTGTGTAAATGTACCATAGTTTTTTGATCCACTCATTTACTGATGGGCACTTAGGTTGCTTCCAACAGTTGGCTATTGTAAATTGTGCTGCTATGAACATCGGAGCATAGGTTCTTTTGGATTGGTGCTTCAGGGTTCTTAGGGTATAGTCCCAGCAGTGAAATTGCCATGTCAAAAGGCAGTTCCATTTTTAGTTTTCTGAGAAAATTCCATACTGTTTTCCACAGTGGCTGCACTAGTCTGCATTCCCACCAACAGGGTACTAGGGTTCTCTTTTCTCCACAACCTTGTCAGCACTTACTGTTTGTTGATTTGTTTATGATGGCCATTCTGACCAGTGAGAAGTGGTATTTCATTGTGGTTTTAATTTGCATCTATCTGATGGCTAGTGATGCTGAGCATCCTTTCATATGTCGCTGGGCCCTCTGTCCTCCTTGGAGAAGTGACTGTTCAGGTCCTTTCCCTATTTTTAAATTGGGTTGTTTGTCTTCCTGGAGTGAAGTCATGTGAGTTCTTTATATATTTTGGAGATCAAACCCTTGTCCAAGGTATCATTGGCAAATATATTTTCCCATGCAGTTGGGTCCCTTTTCATTTTGCTGATATTTTCTTTAGCCGTGCAGAAGCTTTTTAATTTTATGGAGTCCCATTTGTTTATTCCTTCATTTATGTCCCTTGCTCTAGGGGACATATAGGTGAAAATATTTTGCATGGAATATCTGAGATTAAGAAAGTATAGACATGATTATCACTTCTGACATTTTGATGTATTTATTTTAGTCATGTATATTAGTAATTTGAATTTTTCCAGGTATTGCCAGTCCCAGGTAATGCTAGGTCCTATTTATGATAATAATTGAAGTTTCACTGAATTCTCTTTCTTGAGTGTTGGAGAAACTTTAGTTTCCTTGCTCTTGCCTAATCTCACCCAGAGATTTCTGGAATTCCCATTGGGAGGGAGAAGTTTCCGATGTCCAACATGAGTTCACAAACAATTCTCACATATATTTCCATTCAGGTCTATGGCTGCCTTTCATGCTGGAGAGAGGCTAGTCTGGGCTTGTTGCACCTCAAGGGGCCACCACTGAAATCTGCATCTTGCATGCCTCAGTTCTGGTGAGTAACACGTGAAGGACATCATAACCAAAGAGTTCTGTTTCTAAGGCCTTTTGCCAATTTGGACCTATTTGCCCTTATATCCATTCCTTGCCCTTCCTCTGCTGAGCCCCTGGGATGTTTTTCCTCAGAGATTGGAGGGTGGGAAGAGGGGAAGAGTAAGGATAACTCTCTCCTTTCCTCTCTGCCTCAAGCTTTACCTCCTCCATGGCCCCAACTCAGGCTGGGCAAGCCCGCCATGACCGCAGTTAGCCTTGAGTGACCTAGCCCTGGAGTTGTGGGCTTACTACCACCCACTCTATCCTAGGGGTACACATGGCTTCCATTTTCCCAATCTCCAGTTTTCTATTGTCTCTTGTTTTCACGCAGCTGTGTCTCCTATTCCATGAATTAAATTCTATTTAAAATATTCAATCATGTCTCTTTTCCTTATCGAACCTTGACTGGTACAGGCTTTCTCTGCATAGCCAAAATGTAATCAGATATAACCTTTATCTTTCAGGCTAGGTCTTATTTTCTCTGAGGAACCCCACAGGGGAAAAAATTCTCTACAGTTTCAGCAATCTCTCAGCCACTGAGAATAAAGGAGGGAACGTTGTGGTAGCTGAATTCGTTTTCCCCTCCCAGCTATGTTTGCAGCAGCAGACTGAAGGAAGGAAAATACAAGGTTATCTGTAAGCCCTCAGAACTTTCCTTCTCTTTGTTGGGTGAAAAAGGGGAGATAGAAATTTGGTGGGTTACAGTGAAATCTTTCAGGATCACAGCCAGCGCCGTATTGCTGAAAGGAATAGATTTAAGAAATAATTCTCTTTTTTTATGACAGCAAAGCATTCATTGTTTGATATGTCACAAATACAAACCTACCTAAGGCCACTGAAATGTGCTGAAGTGAGTAAATAGCTTGAATTTTGTGTTTGCGGATGTACTATTTTTAGTCACTCCATTCTGATCACTTCTTTAAACCAATTCTGTGGTTATCTTTTCCCCATAGCATAATGAACACATTAAATGCAGTTCAATAAACAAACAAATTAGAGTTTAATTACTGAAAATTGCAAGCAATCATTAATGCAAAAGGGCACTCATTATTTGTGGCGAATTAAGAAAAAAATGGTATTCCATAAAGTTTATATGAAGTGTTTAGCATAGTAGGCTCTTGGTAAGCATTAATTTCTTTCCCACTTCAACTAAAAACTCATTTTCATTGGTTTTTGGTATTGTTTAAACCACATTTAAAATTGTTCTTGTGTGCTCTAAGCACTCATCTCTTCTTTGCATATCCCCACTGTCTTAGCCTGGATGGAAAGCTTGGATGGGCATAACTCATGGTTACCTCTCTGACTCTCATTTCCCTATACTTTCCTAGAGCATTCTGATCTGTTTCTCAGGGCCATCCCTTTGTATCCATCACTTTGCAATATGGTTTTCTCCCTTTTGTCATTAGAACATCGCACCCTCTAGAGTCCTTAAATATAAAACAGATCAATGAAAATTATAGTGCAACAGCTACTATCTAGACATATGTGATATTTGAAATGTAAGAATGTGACCGTCTTTTAGGAATTCATGTTAGGATTAATGAGTGTTCTATACCTGGATACTAAGTCCTGTAATGCCTGACTACTCACTGTGTGAATTGAGAGCCTTAACAGTAAATGTATAATGACCATCTATTCAGGGATTCCTGAGGTTACTGGGCACAGAAAGAACCTTTTAGGTAAAATTACTCTTCTTTATTGATGAGTTTCTTAAGGGCGCATGCCACATTTTCCCATTTACTTTGTGTTGGATTCCTTAAAAATAGGTCATCCACTGTTTGTTGAGTAGGAGTTGAATTGAGTGTTGCCTTTGTGAGCTTACTGATGTTGGCACCAGGGTTTCCTACATTGAGGGACAGGAGAGAACATCCCTGGTATGAGGCCCATGCTTGACTATTGCTGTCCTGGACAGGTCATGAGACTAGCATGAACTAGAGCTGAGTGCCTCAGAGCTTTCCAAGTGTGTAGTCTTGGGCAGCTCATTTCATCCATTTGAGACTTAGTGCCTTTATTTATGAAATGGAATAAAAATATAGCGACTATTTCACTAGATATTTCAAAGGTCAAATTTGATAACTGTGTATGCAAGGGTCATGTAAAATGTAGACTGCAAGACAAGTATAATCAGGTATTGTTAACTTGCATAGATATAATTATCAGATGAAAATTGAATGAAGAATGGCTTGGTCACTATGTACTGAGATATCTGCGAATTTTTCAGATTTGCTGCCCTATATTTTAGGATAGTCTGTACCCTCTTGTTTTTAACCTGAATTGAATTCATTGCCATTGAGCATCTCAGTGTATTTCCTTCCACCCAACTTTGTGGCCAATCACTACAATTTACATAAAAACATCAGGGAGTTAAGGGAAAGGAGGTGAGTCACAAATTTCCATCTTTCCTCATGGAAAATGTTGATTTTAATGTCCATCTACTCAAGATCCGATGATAGCCCCAATGATAAATACACGTTAAACTAAAATAAAAAATGGTCATGGAGAACACATTTTTTAAAAGCCATGAAGGAATATATTGTTAGAAATATGGGAGAGATTGAGATGGAAGGAGCTAGGTGATCTGATCCAAGTGCCTTTATTTGAAGGGGCACTCACAGGTGGGCTGAGTCTGGACAGACTGCAGCAGTGGAGGGAGGCAAGAATTTTTTTTTTTTTTTTTTTTTAAGAAAAAGCACAGAGTTGTGGGGGAATAGGGGAGGGGGCAGTATCTTGTTCTTCTGGGTGGTTGCCTCAGGGTTTGAGGTTGTGAGCCAGGACAATGGGTTTGGTAAAGGGCCAGGCCGTTCCCAGGTGCAGAAAGGTCAGTCTGACCACCAGCCATTCTGGCTGGAGTCAGATGTCTATTGTTTGAGGTGGGAGAGAGTTTCAATTAAGCCACAGGCTACCAAGTGAGTCAGGACAACTGAGTCATGGGCAGTCTGGTGGGTCGGGAAACTGGCCTGACCCTTTCATATATAAATAAAAATAAAATAATATGTTGAAAAGAAAATTAAAGTACAAGAAAAAATCCCATTTTCTTGTTATTAAAAAGCTTCTAACTCTAGCATCACTACTCCTTTTTTGCAAAGATGTAATTGACAAACCTTGATCTACCTCAGGATTTCTACCCCTGAGAAAATGGTCTGAGTTATTATGATAAGGAATGTAAATACAACCTAGGAATTATAAGACTATTGTGTATGTGAGAGAATTCTTTATGACTTTTCAGACAAACCTAGGCAACTATTTGTAGATGTATTGTCTGTTTATTATTAATAATACTTGCATATTTATTGTCTGCTCTAAAGCAAATATTGTTTGTGTATATAACACCATAAAAATGGATTATATTAAAAAAACATTCCATCTGTCAATTGGCTTTTTTCTTGACACCTTGGCCAAATCACTGGACAAATTGCTTAGGAAACAATACATGGACAGAGTGAATTTTTTTAAGTACTTTTTTAATCCTCACCTGAGGATATGTTTTTATTGATTTTTTAAAAAGATTTTATTTATTTATTTTTAGACAGAAGGGAAGGGAGGGAGAAATAGAGGGAGAGAAATATCAATGTATGGTTGCCTCTCACATGCCCCCAACTGGGGACCTGGCCCTCAACCCAGGCATGTGCCCTGACTGGGAATCAAACTGGCGATCCTTTGGTTTGCAGACTGGTGCTCAATCCACTGAGCTGCACCAGCCAGGGATTTTTTTTTCTTTTTTTCTTTTTTTTTTTTTTTAATTTTATTTAGGAGAGAGGAAAAGGGAGGGAGAGAGAAATACAGAGAGAGAGAACATCGATTGGCTACCTTCTGCACGCACCACAGCTGGGATTGAACCACAACCTGTGCATGTGCTCTGACTGGGGATCAAACCCATGACCTTTTGGTAAATGGGACGATGCTCCAACTAACTGTCACCTGGCCAGGGCAGACTGAATTTTAATAAATTTTTCTCACAACGCAGACACAACTGGCCAAGTTCATGAAGATATTAAAGTATAACCTTACACAAGTCATATTTTTTGAAAATTAGTTGAATCTGATAAATGAGAGCAATAATAGCTAGCTTGCAGATGCATTTAGTTCATCAGGTACTGAGACAGAATCATGATAGAGTTGTAAGGATTAAATGTGTCAAATCTGATAGCCTCATGGCACCATATAGTAGCTGCAATAGGTTAATTCTATTTTCTGCCACAAAACTCACCCCGTTGACTGTTCCTTTACCCTCAGAATTACCATTAACAGTCACTGGGCATCAATTACATAAAACTATTCTGTGCTGGTAATAAACGAGCCAGGCCTTTAACAAAACAAACCAACTGTGTTACAGGGACTGCACTGCCAGCATCCCAACTTTGGATGCTAGACCAGTACCTACCACAGTCACTGCTCCCTCAGCAAGGGGGTACATGCAGAAAAAACGCTACAGGAAAACTTTCACCCCAAATCTTCATCTGATCTGATCTGAGCTTGACTATGGCAAAACTCAAAGCCTGTATTTGGTACCAGAAGTTCTGTGTTCCCTTTGGAGTTATTTTATTGCATTGCATTGCATTTCATTTCATTTTACTTCACTTTATTTTACTTTTACTTTACTTTACTTCTATTTCATTTTATTTTTGGCTTATGGAGGGCACAAGGTGGAGGGCAGGCACATCTGCCACTGGTAGCCTCTCTCCAACAGCTTCCCAGTAGAGGGGAGAGTGTAGCAATCAGGTAGTTCCAAGCAAAGAGGACTGTGATTTTACCTTGTTCTATTCGGAATCGTGTTATTTCTCCCATGTGTGCAAAACAAACAATAATAGCACATTCCGCTTTTTTATGATGACCTCACTTTGTTACCTTAGGAGTACATTTTGTGTTTGTCTCAGAATAGAGTTCCCTCTCCTTGGGGGCAAAGGTGTCCATGGCAGGGGGGAGAGGGAGAACAGAGGGCTTTAATGCCTATGGAGAACGGGGAACTTTTTGTTTGGAAAATGGAGCTATACATATGTTAAAAAAAAAAGATTAAAGTGAACTGAAATCTTGTTTTGATTTTGACAGAGTCGATGCATATTTTGGGGTTACCAGTGTCCCGAGGAATGTGGGGGAAGATACACAAACAATCCTGCAAAACTGGGAGCTCTTCCTGGGACTAAGCTGTGAGCATGTGAGTACTGGGTGGGCCAAAAAGTCCGTTTGTTTTCTTCCATGAAATAAAAGACACATTTCTCATTTTCACCAATAACTTCATTGATCTGGGTGTTTTGAGTATGTTGGCTATTTCCCGTGTGGTGTTGATTGTTCTCAGTGCCTTGATTTGCTCACTATCAACCTCAACTGGTCTACCTGACTGTGGAGCAGCCAGTGAGAAATCTCCAGCATGAAACTTTGCAAACCACTTTTGACACATTCGGTCAGTCACAGCACCTTGTCCATGCATGGTGCAATTTTTTTTGTGTGTGTTTCATTGTGTGTTTGTCTTTCTTGAAATAATAAAGCGTAATATGCTGAAAAAAGCATAAGTTGCTTATTTTCTTCCATTTCCATATTAAAATAGTGACACAAAAATTCACCAATTTTGATAAGCTTTTTAAAAAATGCATGCTGATATGACAGCTGTCACAATAGAATCTAACAAAATTGTTTGGAATGAAGTTAAAGACAACTAAGTGCTATTAGAGCCATCTTATGGAAAAAACCAAACGGACTTTTCGAGCAACCCAATAAATGGAATTTTCTCTGTGCCTGGGAGCTTGTGTGCGCATGGTGTCTGGTGGGAGGAAAGGGGGTGGGTGGGTGGGGCTCATTCACAGGCCAAGATGTGTGGGCAGACTCATTTGGAGGAAACTCCCTTAACACTCACCAGCTACAAAACACAGTGTATTGAGGAAGGGCCAGATTAACCCTCCGTGAACAGTATTACTTCTGGCATTTCAGAGGCATGTTAACTTAGCTGCACAGGAGCAATGCTCAGGGCTTGTTTAAACATGTTTCACTAAAGAAGTTATGAGACTGGGGTATTACTACTGACCATGACCTGCCCAGTCAGGAATTTATGATTTATTGCAGCACCCCTTTTTTGTCTGCAATGTACATGGTCTAGGTACATGTACATGGTCTAGGTATATGCAAAAAAAGAGGTTCTATGGAAAGTACCTTCACAGGATGATCTGCTAATAAATTCCTAACTGGGCAGGTTGTGGTAGGTAGTCACCCCACAGGCCAATCACTTCTTCAGTAAAAGGCTTAAGCAAACCCTACCTATTGTTTCTGCACAACCAGGTTAACACTTCTTTGCAATTCCCCCTTCCAAACCCTCCTTCTAAAGTGTGAGAGTACATACAGAATCATAACTGGCCTATGACCTGATCCCCAGCCGGCTTTCTCCCACCTTCATGCCATCTTCCTTACTTTTAAGTCCCTCCTCAAGTTTAGATGCATAAAAGAAGCTGCAAAATTGTTATTCCCCAGAGCATTTGATATCTTGCTCCCCAGCATATATCATCAGTTTGGCTCCAAAAAGCTTATAAAAATTCTCCACAGGTTTGGACATTGTCATACATGGTCTATGTGTATATACATGGTTCATGTATATGTATACATTGTGTATGTACATGGTCTATGCATATACATATGGTCTATATGTATTGTTGATGTAAGAAACATTTAAAGCTGTGGAGCATTTTAGAAGAGGTTTTTTTTTTTTTTTTTTTTTGAGCCAAAACTGATAACAATTGCCTGAGAGCAAGTTCTCATATAATCTACAGAATGACAGTTTTGGAGTTTCTGTTATGCATTGGAAATTAAGGAGGGAAGGTAGAGAAGGTGACATGAAGGTGGGAGAAAGCAAGGTGGGAACTGGTTATACCTTCAAGGGGTATTGTTTCTGGCACTCCAAAGTTGTGTTAACCTAGATGCACATGAGCAATGGACAAGGCGTGCTTAAAAACCTTTCAGTAAGGAAGTTATAGGCCTGGGGCATAACTACCAACCCCGACCTGCCCAGGGAGGAATTTATGATTAATTACAGCACCGTTTTTCATTCACATTTCCCCTGCTGGTCATAAATCAATGTGAAGGATGCACTGATGATTGACCTTTGGTTGGATGCTGTGGTCTCGCAGTGCTAGCAAGGCTCATTCCTGGGAAATCTCGGTATGAAAGCCTTCTGGTGGAAATGGTGAACCATCAGGGCTGGTGCATTACTGCCACCATAAAATGGGAATCGAGGCTGTATTTTTCCAAAAGGGAAGGACAAGTCATTGGGAGGCAGTCAGATCTTATGACCTTCATTGCAAAAAACACTCTGGATCATTTCTGTCCTTTGAATGACCATGATCTGAATTTTGCCTTCTGTCTCACTTTTTAAAAATTTTTGTATTTTATATCTCTTATATTGCTTTCATAAATTACTGAGGCTTAACAGTTATCTTATACATAAGTAATAATCATAAAGACTTGGACTATATAGAAAAACCCAAAGAACAAGTATAACTATTATTATGACTAATATTATCAGCAGATGTGTAAAGACGATCAAACAGCTGGTTTCTGAGTTAAACATCAATCAGTAGGTATATAGGCCTTGTCAATGTCTGTCTACCTCTGATGTCAGTGGCTTCCTATAACATTTACCAGCTAAAGAACATACTGTGTATTGATGAAGGACCAAATTAACACTGTTTAAGTAACTTAATGGAATCAACCAGAAATACTTTTCAAATGGGTCCCACTCCTACATCAACATCTATAAATCTAGAGTGATCTAAGTGTAGAGAAGGGGGAAAAATGTTTTAGGAGGTAATACTCAAAGACATCAGGCCTGAAAGTAACTGTAACCAGTGCGTTAAATAGAAAAATTCATGATAGGTGATCTGAGAATGCTTCTCCCACCTGCCACTCTGCCTTTAAAATGTAAGCCACAGAAGTGATCCCTCCCCTGCTCCTGGGTGGAAACTTAGGCAAAACTTAGGAAACAAGTCCAGGATCTTTTCAGTCACTTTCCTATAATAGAAAATCTCACCATCACTTTAAATCACAATTATTTTCTCAGGCTAGCAATTGAAAATGATCTGCTCCAAAGAATAATCAGAGCATAGAACTTGATTTTTAGGTCATCTCCTTTTCTCTGTGGAGAACTGGGATGAGAGTGGAGCACATTTTTTTTCTTTTTCTTGCCTCATCTTCTCATGTAATTGCTAGCAATTAATTGCCCCTGCCAATGGCCAGGGTTGGAGATGGATGAGGGAGAAGAGAGGAAGTGAGACAGAAAGTTCTCACCTGAGAGTCAAGATCCATAGTTAGCCTTGAGCTCCCTGTCCCATATAACGCTGTAAGTTGACCCCTCCCTGGCACCTGGTGGAGTCTCAGGAGATTCCCTTGCTGGTCCTCACTGATTATCCCCCTCTTGATTCAGGTGTGGCCCCTCCTGCTGGCCTCTCCCTGCAGCTTCTGCCCTGTGATAGGGTGGAGTGGTCAGCACCCCACATGATATGGCTGTGGGGCCCCTTTTGCTCTGCCAAGTCACCTTGGGTAATTTCTGCTTATTTTTGGCTCCTGGAGCAAGGTCATCCTTTCAACATGGAAAATTGAACAGCAAATTCACCACAAAAGAGCAATTTGAAGGTAGAATAAGTAAAGCCAAGGATGGGGGAGCAAAGGCAGTAACAAAACAAAACTGTGAAATATTACAAAAGGGTGATAGAGTGCTTTGCCTTCTTTCTTCCTGAGAATATTTCCCTCTTAAGTGGCAGTGAGCTCCTTTCCTTTTGATTGGGCTGTTACTCTGGACACTTGGTGGATGGGTATGAGGGGAGCTACAGGTAAAGGAAGACAGGGGCTGAGGAGGCCTTTCTGAAGGTAAAGGGTGCCAGGTAGGTCACTTTCCTCCTTCCTGGGGAGAAAGGAGTCTAACAAGGGAGGAAAATCAAGAGAAAAGGGAAAATTTCTGTGGATAGAGTGGGGCAGACCCCTACGAATGTAGTTGAGAGCTCAGGACAGACCAAGAAGCAGAAACTAAAAATGGACATAATGCTATGAACACTTCTGAAGCTAAGGAGAGGTGAGAGGGGAAGATAGCAGGGAACTAACTGGAGGTGATGGATCAGATAACCTGTATCATCATCCCCCCAACTTCTAGAATGGAATAATTCATCCCTTCTTTCTATGATTCCCTTCATAATCAGTTAGATCAATTCCTCTTTTTTCTTGGTTACTCCGTGGGTTTGGGATCGTGGCCATTGTGATTTACAGCTCTTGATGGGAGGTTTTGGATGAGAGTTTTTGGAAAATTATCTTGGAAATGAAGAGGTAAATAAATCAATAAGAGGTAAATACTAAATAAGCAGATGGGAAAGGTAAACACTACAAGGAAATGGAGTTCCAAAAACCAAGATCCTTTTTAACACAACTCCAGCCCTATGCTCTTTCATGGTGTCCATCGCTGATCTGTGGGCATAGGGCATATTTGCCCTATTGACAGATGAGTCTGGAAGAGCTGGCTGTCAGACACAGCCCTCAACTCAGCCTTCCCAGGGCTAATTGTTTCCCAATTGCAAGGACACTTACCTAGAGCCCTCACAAAGTGTAGAGTTAGTAGATTCCATACTCCTGTTCTTATTGGGATGTGGATGTGAGATTCAGACCAATCCTCTCTGCAGATAAATCCTTTTCATAAATCCACTCTCCCTCCTTTTCTATCCTCCTTATGGGTCACTTATCTACTCACTCAGGCCAATGTCATTTATTGATTGTTTTCATGCATTATCTAGAGCTGAGTTATACAATCTAAGCATTGACTTAATATTGCCCAGTTCCTGGCTGTGATAAAGCCTCCTTTGTGCAGTTGTGGGAAGGCTGGATTTAATCCAGTCTGCTTAACTCCTGCTAAAATACACTGCAGAGCAAAACTTCCTCAGACTCAGTAATTCCTTATACGCTCTCTGCAATCGAAATGACTCATGTTTCCTTATCTCTGTGGCAGAGGAAATGAACGGCCCTCCCTTCCCAAGACAAATGCTGCCACTAATGAGGCAGGGCGAGCAGCAGATCTGTTTCTCAACACCAAAGAGTCTGAATTTGTTGCTTTTTCTACTTTTCCCCACAGAGAAATGAACTCAGTACCCATTATACCAGAGATGGCACTAGAGGCCCCAGAAATCTTTCAGAGCCTTCATTTCCCCGCCAGCCCTGAGTTTACCTTTGGAAGGACTTTTTAGCGATTGTATGAGCATTCAGGGAGTTCTTTGTTGATACATTTTCTGAAAAATCTCACCTGTAGCCCTCTAGCCATTTCCCAGTTTTCAGTAGTGCCTTGCCAAGTTAGTGTACAAATTTCACCTAAATAGATTAGTATCGTATTTTCAAGCTATTATCTGTTATGTTGCTAATGGAAGGGAAGTCACCAAAAGGAAATGGGGCATTGGTGTCATGTGATTGGTCACCTGTCCCTCTGCTAATACCTTCTCAGTTGTGTGCATTCATTGCACACCTGTATTTTATGAAGTACATGAGACCTCAGCTTAGACCATCTGTGTGGGTCCATTTGGTCAGTGCTTCGTATCAACTTTATATTATTTTAGCACTCTCTCATGCAATCATCCTCTATTTAAGTTTTTAGTTTCTTCTTTTGGGAAATATCTGCTGGCAAGAGGACACATTTGATGAAAATAAACCATCTTTGGCTTCTTCCTCTTCTGGCAGTGTCAATGTGACTTACTATCTCTGGACCTCGATTTCCCGATCTGTGAGATGGGAATAGTTTTAACTGTCCCACAGAACGGGGAGTGTTAAGGCACATAAAACTGTGTTAAGTCCCTGGCTGGAAGGGTGCTCAGTCAATATTTATTTGATGTATAGTAGATAAAATTGTGGACCATTCTGGAAAGCACCTGCCAGGTAAGGCAGTCTGGGGCCAGAGGATTGTCCACTACTTCAGTCCACCCTTCCGGTGGAGATGCTCATGGAAATGTCAAACTTGGGGTAGATAAAAATTCTAACCCACTTCTTGCCCATGCCGACTGCACTCACTGTTCCTTGCACCACATCTTGGTATCATTTTTTAAACATCATGGCTTTAAAACATCAGTGCTTTTCACCTTATTCTACTAATTAATAGGGTATTCTATGGGAGATGTTCCAAATAATTTAATACATTTAAAACCTGTTGTGAAATAAATTTTGTGTATAAATTGCTGAAGGGAAAAAAATGTACCCTATCATTTCAAGGTTCTGAGATTGTCCTTAATGCAAATAGTCTTCACCTACACAAGTATTTATTTTCAAGGCTTGTCGTTTAGGGAACTTCTCAGAGGAACTAAGCTATTTTTCTTCTTGATAAGGCACAAAAGTTTTAAATTATAAATGATGCCTTTAAAAAAACTACGGGAGTGTGATAGTTCCAAATATGTTTCTCAGAGGAGTTGCACTGGAGATCTGAGTATTCTACCGAAATAAGATAATAATTATTTATTTCTCAGCCTTTGGGAGCCCTCACACAGAGAATTTAAAAGAGAAGTAAATCTGTTTCTATTTTGCTTGGTTTAGTTTGTTTATTAGATTTTACCTAAGAGGAAAAAGGACTCATGGACATGGACAACAGTGTGGTGATTGAAGGGGGGGGGGCACAATATAATGGGGAAAAATGATAATGGGAAAAATATAATAAAAATGAATTAAAAATAAAAAAAGAAATAAAATGGCTGTAAGATGGTTGGTGCAAAAGTAATACCATTTTCAACACTTCTCAGGCTCAGAAACTTATAACAGATATTACTAAAAAGGGAGAAAATTATATTAAGGTAAAGCAAAATTAAAATCTGTATCAAATGTAGAAAACATTTCCTTTCTCATTCAATTCTACTTTTTATGTCTTCTTGTACCACAATTAGCTCCTTTTTCACTTCATGTTTTATATGATTCACTACTTTTCAAATTTTATTGGTGTTATAAAGTTACTAGCTCAAAATGTTTATTAGTTTAGTACTTTTTAAAGTATGACTATCTCATCTTGAATATTCATGTCTCACTCATAGTTTAGAATATTTTACTAATCATCATCTTGTTGTTGGTGCTTTTTAAATGTCGTACCAATCATAGGTATAAATTATTTGGAGATTAAAAGAAAACAGTACTGTCCTAAGTGCTTGTCATGCACTGGTTGGAATTTTTACATTACCTCTGGAAGGGTGTTCATTCAATTTTAAATGAATGAACTCTTTTCTGGCTTGGTGTTTTCCAAAAAAAGGTGGGTCAGTTTTTCTTGGTCTCCCATATTGCCCAGCTCGTTTGTATCAGATTCCCTGTCTCAGGTCATCAGTTGGAAGGGAGACTCTGTCACCATCCTGGAGGAGTTTCCAGCATTTAGCAGATCACAGTGGTTCCACTGCGCAGAGTGCATTCCATCTTTGTTGACTGGGCTGTGAAATTCTGAATCCTGAAATTTTTCTCGATATTTTGAAGTTATCTGCACTGTATAGAATTACTACAGATCCCATCTATGTTTGATTAGTAAAAATGGATTCTGACATTTGTGCAATTATGGACCACTATTCTTAGTTTTAGGTACTTTTATGTTTCATGTATATTTCAATAGGCAGCTAAAATAAAATGCATCAATCTCTGCTACATAAGTTCCCCAAACTTTGAAACTACTTTGATTTATCCTTTTATTTTTCCTATTCTTTAAATGTCACATTATTCACAGAATTATTGAAAACAGCTCTAACCTTTTCAAGTGCTGCCACAGAGATGTTGTTGTATAGATCCCCTGATAAAGTTGTTAAAAATATTTGTATTAAAAAAAGTTTTTATTGGCTAGGAGAGAGAGAGAAGGAGGGAGGGAGTGTGAGAGAGAGAAACATCCATTTATGTTTCTACTTATTTATGTGTTCATTGGCCGCTTCTTCTTGTATGTGCCCTGACTGGGGATTGAACCCACAACCTTGGCATATTGTGGCAATGCTCTGACTGACTGACCTCCCTGGCCAGGGCTAAAAATATTTTTATCATTGGTTAGAATGTTCACTGTGCCAACCCAGAGCTGGTGAGTGAATATGTATTTTCTCTAAAATGAGAGTTATAATAAAAGCACAGGCTTCCAATTTCGTTGTCAGGTTTTATTATTATGACTCGTGATAAGTCAGGATAGAAATTTCAGACTTGTAAAGGGCTGGCTACAAGTTTCTGGCTTGTTTCCAACTGCTGTGCCATACAGATGCTAAGGACAAAGCCATCATCACCCTCACTCAGCACATTCTCCTAATTCTCCCTTCCAAGGAGATCAGTAAATGTGTTCATGCTGAATAATCATTTCACCCAAACTGTCTGAAACCTCATGACTTTAAATGACACTTCACAACCATTCATAAGACTTCTGGTGTCTCTAACTCATTCATTCAGCACATAGTCACTAAGTACCTGGTGTGTTCTAGGTACATACCTGCTAGCTGGGATTCAATGATGAAAGACCACTGCTTGCGTGGAGATCACACTCAGTTGAGGGACACAGGCAATAAAACATAATCAAATGCAGTAATTTCACAAATTTTAAGGGTTAAGAAGAAAGAGAAAGTGATGGAGTGATGGGGAAGAGGAGGCACCACTAGCTTAAGCAACCATGAAGGACATGAGTTTGATCTGAGTCCAGGATTATAGAAAGAAGTCATTCAAACACAACTGGGAAATGATTTTCAGGCAAGGGAAAGAGCAATGCAACTTTCTAAGGCAGGTACAATTTCTGTGTGTGTTCCAGAAACAGAAAGAAGCCCATGAGGTGAAAGCATCAGGAAAGAGGGGGACCCACATGGTGGATGAAATTGGAGGGCTCAACAGAGTCCCAGGCACGTAGGGTCTTAGCCTATGCTAAGAATTTGGGATTTCAAGTGTGGTCATAAACCAATGGAGGATTTTTTAAAAAAATGTGTCAGGATCTTATTTATATTGGGTTGGCTAAAAAGTTCGTTTAGTTTTTTTCTGTAAAATAAGACACATTTCCCATTTTCACCTATAGCTTTATTAATTTGGATATTTTGACTATGTTGGTTATCTCTGCGTGGTAGAACATTACTTGTTTTCAGCTAATATCTCGATTTTATTGCTATTAACTTCAACTGGTCTTTCAACCATGGAGCATTGTACCATGAGAAAGCTCCAGCATGAAACTTTGCAACCCACTTTTGACACATTTGATTAGCCACAGCATCTTCTCCATACATTGCACAAATCTTTTTTACTTGCATTTTTTAAATGCATTTCAGTTGCATTTTTGCCTTTCTTGAAATAATGAAGCATGATATGCTGAAAATGTTGCATATTTTCCGTCTTCAATATTAAAATGGCTACACAAGAATTCACTAACTTTGATGTTTTTTTAAAAATGCACACTGACATGACAGCTGTCACAATACAATCTAACAAAAGTGTTTCAAATGAAGCTAAAAACTAAGCTCTACTAGAGCTGTCTTATGGGAAAAAACAAATGACCTTTTCGGCCAACCCAATAATTTTGAAAGATCACTTTAGCTGCTTTGTGTGGACAGGATTTAAAGGGGGGTGGGATTTGGAAATAGTGGTCATGGACTATTGTACAGTGCTGTGATGTTGGTTCATGTAGCATGGGAAAATGGAAGCAGCAGACAGATGGAAGGTGTGTTTTGGACGTAGAGCTGAGAGCATCTGGTATCCAGAGAACTGCTGTTTAGTCGAGGGCAATACTCACCTTTTATTTTTCAAACAGTATGAAAAGGAACATTTAAGACAAATATTTGCCTACTTCCCCACCAATTTGTTTTCTTTTCTGTATTACATTTATTTCAATCCACAGAATATTTTTTGATAATTCTTCATTATTTTCTTAATGCTTTCATAAATATTATTCATTTGATCTTCATCCCAACCCTACAAGACAAGCAATGCAGATTTTTTAAAAACTTACTTTATTTTTCAATTACAGTTGACATTTACAATTATATTAGTTTCAGGTGTACAGCTTAGTGGTTAGATATTTATATAACTTATGAAGTGGTCCCTGGATAAGCCCAGTACCCTCCTGATTACAGGTTCTGTATAGAAATTGAGCTTCACATAGGACCAAATGACTCACCCAAGATTGCCTAGTCAGTGAAGCTATAATTTGAGATGCAAAGCTCAATCCATCAGGTTTCTTTCCTCTAGTTGAGCACAAGGAGATGGAGCAGGTGACATTGGTCTCCATTTTGTCCCTTCATTTGCAATTATTTAGAAATACATCACCGCCCCCCCCATCCTCTCCACACACCCCTTACATCTCCTTGCCCACTGGAATGGTTCTGGGGAGGAAGGTTGAAGAAATGTGTTTTTCTCTTCTGGTTTTATCTGTCAGAGCTGTGAAATACTGAGATTAAGCATTTTCCTCATCACTTCATTTCATCATGTTATAGCTAGGAACTCTCTATTTGGACAGAGGTCTACCAAAAAAAAAAAAAAAAAAAAAAAAAAAAAAAAAAAAAAAAAAAAAAAAAGAAAGAAAGAAAGAAAGAAAAAAAGGAAGCCGCAGAAGAATGAATCGTCAAGGAAAAAGCCTTTGGAAAGTGAGCATACTCACTCAATATGTTCAATTAAGAGTAATCAATGCTCACTCAAAAGCCATGATATACTCAAGTGATGAGAGTTACGGGGAAATGATTAGAATAGTAAAAGTGATACTCACTTTAACCATCAAGGTTCCCTTCAAATAAGTTAAATTTGATGAGTAAAACTGGGTTATCACTGAATACAGCGCACCTACTCTTAAGGAGTCTGGTGCATGCAATCCCAGATTTTCATAAATCTGCATGAGTTGTGACCATCTCTTTAGTTTGCAGAGGGAACAACAGATTATTTTTACCAGAAAGTATGCTAGATTGATTGTGAGGATAACAATATATAAATAATTTAGTATTCCACCAAATTTATTATTAATTTTATTAGTTGTTAATTATTCAACAAATAACTATAATCTAGGCACAGCAACAAAGTGGTCATATTTTACTCTTTCTCTCTCTTCCCACTCTGAAGTCCCTGGCCATCTTCCTATTCCTTGAACACACCATGCATACTCCTCAGAGCCTTAGCCTTAGTGTATGCTGTTCCCCTGTCTGAACCCTCTTTCTCCAGAATTTCATTTGACTCACTCCTTCACTTCCTTCAGGTGTACCTCAACTACCACCTTTCCAATGAGTCCTTCTCTGATTATTCCATTTGAAATTTCATCCCCATCCCCCACTACCACAGCACATAAATGTTTCATATCTTTCTGGGTCTTCCCCCCAAATATAATCTTTATATAGAGAGGGATTTTCATCTTGACTGTATCTTCTAGACCAAGGACAGTGCCTGGCACATGGTGGGCAATAATGTGTTTCGAGCAGATGAATGAATGAAATTAATCTCTGCATCAAGGAACTAGAAGTCTAAAATTGCTATGATCAATGTGATCACTGCCATGGGAAGGTCAGCATAGGGTGTCATGAAGCACAGAAGAAAGATGGTAACTCACAGTGGGAGTGGGGTATCAGGGATATCTGCCGGGGGGAGATGCTGCTACCCAGGTACCCAAATGTTGACTGGGAACTAGTTAGGTAAAAGGATACTGGTTAAATTGCAAAATTTTGACTTAGATTTAATCATGGCCATGAAAAAGGATCATGTGCTCATCTGTACACATAGCTAGATACACATCCATAAAATAAAAAGAAATAAATAAAAAGTACCTTTCTAGTTACCATGAGACATTGTCACATTTAAATCTTTGAATTGTGATGTAACAGGTGCGCCCAGATGGAAAAAAAGGCCCAAATGAAAGAACAGATCAAAGCTCCAGAAAAAATGCAACTAAGCTATGAAGAGATAGCCAACCTATTGGATGCATAGTTCAAAACACTAGTAATCAGGATGCTCACAGAATTGATTGAATACGGTCACAAATTAGGTGAAAAAAATGAAGGCTATGCTAAGTGAAATAAAGGAAAATGTACAGGGAACCAACAGTGACAGGAAGAAAACCGGGACTCAAATCAATGATGTGAACTAGAAGGAAGAAAAGAAACATTCAACTAGAACAGAATGAAGAAATGAGAATTCAGAAAAATCAGGCGTGGCTTAGGAACCTCCAGGACATCTTTAAGTGTTCCAACATCTGTATCAAAGGAGTACCAGAAGGAGAAGAGGAAGAGCAAGAAATTGAAAACTTATTTGAAAAAACAATGAAGGAGAACTTCCCCAATCTGGCAAAGGAAATAGACTTCCAGGAAGTCTAGGAAGCTCAGAGAGTCCCAAATAAGTTGGACCCAAGGAGGAACACACCAAACACATCATAATTACATTACCCAAGATTAAAGATAAGGAGAAAATCTTAAAAGCAGCAAGAGAAAAGGAGACAGTTACCTACAAAACAGTTCCCATAAGACTGTCAGCTGATTTCTCAAAAGAAACCTTGCAGGCAAGAAGGGGCTAGAAAGAAATATTCCAAGTCATGAAAGGCAAGGACCTACATCCAAGATTAGTCTATCCAGCAAAGCTATCATTTAGTACAGAAGAGCAGATAAAGTGCTTCCCAGATAAGGTCAACTTCAAGGAGTTCATCATCACCAAGCCCTTATTATATGAAAGGTTAAAGGGACTTATCTAAGAAAAAGAAGATAAAAAAGTATGAACAGTAAAATGACGACAAACTCACAGTTATTAACAACCACACCTAAAACAGAAACAAAAAGAACTAAGCAAACTACAAGAACAAGAACAGAATCGCAGAAATGGAGGGTTATCTGCAGGGGAGTGGGAGGGGGAAAGAGGGGGAAAAGGTACAGGGAATAAGTAGCATAAATGGTAGGTACAAAATAGATGGGGGAGGTTAAGAATAGTATAGGAAATGTAGAAGCCACAGAACTTATATGTATGACCCATGGGCATAAACTAAAGTGGGGGCATGTGGGTGGGAGGTGTTGTGTAGGGCAGAGGGGAATAAAGTGGGGGAAGTGGGACAACTATAATAGCATAATAAAATATATTTTTAAAAAATCTTTGAATTGTGATATTTACACAGATGAGATACTGACATGAACTTGCTTCTGGGATATTGATAAAATCACCATTAACCTTTACTTGGTTTATTACTCAAGATTTACAAGTTTGCTCTGGCCGGGTAGCTCAGCTGCTTAGAGCATTGCCCCAATATGCCAAGGATGCAGGTTCTACCTCCAGTCAGGCACATACAAGAAGCAACCAATGAATGCGTAAATAAACAGCAAGACTAATGTTTTTCTCTCTCTCTCTCTCCCATCCTCTTTCCCTCAAAAATCAATAAAATAAAATAGAGTCACAAGTTTATCACTAAAGAAGATTTTATTTCTCTCCTACACACCATAACTTATGTTATCTGGAACCTTAGGTATGTGATCAGAAGCATGTGCTAGAAGTTGAGATTCAGATCAAACCTGTAGATTTCCTAAATATTTATGTTTTAAATGACTTATTAATAACTGTTTATTATTGAACAACAAATGACAGCACTGAAAGAACAAACGGTATACAGGTGATGCATGTTTATAGTGACATTGTAAAAGATTAGGTAGAAAAAATGCTTAGAGTAATATTGCAGAGAATTAAGTAGCAGAGAAAATAATTTATTTGCTGTTATCGAATCCTTCCTTTCACCTATTTTTCTCATAGGAGAGAAAACATTGGTTCAACTACTGTCCCTTATCAGCATCCAGCTGAGAAAAATGTCTGCCACTGGAGTTGAGAGCAGATCTCTATAATCTGAGTCCCTGAGGAACTTCTCAGGGACATACACTGCTTTTCTTTTTTTTAAAGATTTTATTTATTTATTTTCAGAGAGAGGAGAAGGGAGTGAGAAAGAGCAATGTATGGTTGCCTCTCACATGGCCCCCACTGGACACCTGGCCTGCAACCTAGGCATGTGCCCCGACTGGGAATCGAACCGGGACCCTCTGGTTCCCAGCCCGCGCTCAATCCACTGAGCTACACCAGCTGGGCCCTATGCTGCTTTTCTTAAGTAAAAAGAACTGGAAGGCTTTGAGGGGTTAAGGGCAGCAGGGAGAATTAAAGAAAGACAACCTCTGATTGCTGGCTACTACCCCTCTATAGGGACCACACTGTTCTTTGAGGCAGAGGCAGAAAACAGAAGCCTTCATTACATAAACACATCTTCCAGTAGAGTGAAATGCTGATTTTCCAGTGCCAAAGGAACAAAAGTTCCAATTTCTGCTTAAAGAAACAAAAAGAGCATGCCCTTGTACGAGCATGTTCTAGCTGTGGGCTGCGCCAGACAGTGTTGCTGCACCTCTCAGCTGGTTTCCCTGGTAAATTGGATTGCCCCCAGCAACCCTAACTTTCTTCAAATGGTTGTCTTCTGCAGAGTTAGCAGTTATAAATCCAAGTTCATATTGGGACAGGATAGCATCTAAATGGAAAATGCAACAAAATTATGAGCATACCTTTAACATTTCATGTTCAAGGGTTATCTTCTTGCCTCTAACATTCAAGTGATTTTTTATATATATATTAGAATAGTGGTTTACAACTTTGTTTGCATTTTAGAATTACCTGGGGCACTTTTTAATAATGAACAATGCTAGGTCCTTCACCCAGACACTCTTATGAGTTGATCTGGGTGGGACCTGATTCCACTTTTATTTCTCTGACATGCTCAGCCATTATCAGTATAATATAACAAAGTTGGGGGGATTGGTGCCTCTAAGAACTTAGAGCACTTGGATTTCACACTATCACCTTCTACCCACATGGTCCCACATGTATCTCTTAGCATCCCTGAGCTTTACTTTTCTCATCTTAAAAGTGAGAATATCGGTGTCTACTTGTTCTTTTTTTTTTTGTCTTCACCAGAGGATATTTTTTCATTGCTCTTAAAAAGAGAGGGAGGGAGAGAGAAAGGGAAACATCAATGTCAGAGAGAGAAGTATTGATTGTTGCCTCCTGTACACACCCACGCTGGGGATTGTACACACCTGGACCAGGGATTGAACCTGCAACCCAGGTGTGTGCCCTGACTGAGAATCGAACCTGTAACTTTTGGTTACAAGACAATGCTCCAACTGAGCTACACCAGCCAGGACTCTACTTCTCTGAGAGTGAGTTTGTTGGAATCAGACAAAATAATAGCTTTCAAATACTTTGAAAGTGTGTTTTCAAATGTAATACATGTGATATTTGAGGATATGTGTGGAAACCCAAATATCTTTTTAAAATGTGCTGAGGTGGCTATTTATTATTTGGAACTGCCTGCCATCTATTTTATCTTGGGTCTCTAAGCAGGAAGCCTGACCTCATTTTCACATGCGACCCAAAGCAGACCAGGTAGAAGGTCCTTCCCTAGAGGACTGGAGAGCTTCTGTGGTTGGGTTTCCATTCACTCCCAGCCCCAGATCCAAGATCTGTCTGCCTCCAGATTCTTATCATGGCCAAGTCTGCAATTGCTCCAGTGCCTCTGAATTTCCTAGCTTCACTTTCTACCTTCCTTTCATCATTGCACAATTGCAACTACTCTCTTGTACACTAAACTGAAATGATACAGCCTTGACCTCTACCAAATAGATCATTTCCTTGACATTTCCTCAAAGACCCAGGTTCCCCACAACTCGGGTAGTCTGAGGACAGGAAGGGGAGGCTACTGCACCACCCTCACCCCTGCAGGCTAGCTTTTTTTATTCTCCTTTCTTTATTCTTCATGGGCTCCTCTGAGCAAGTGCTCCCATGCCCCCTTTCATAGCATACCTTCTCTCCTTTAACATGCCCAGGAAGAGAGAGGATGATCTCTTAGAAGAAAAGATCAGGAGAAATCAGGAAATGTCTTGGTGTGTTAATCCAGGAAGGAAGGCTGCAGACGGGATAGAGGCATTGCTCCAGGTTCCAGCCTTGGGTTCATCACTGTGTGAACTTGGACAAGTAATTTAACCTCTCTGGGTCTCAGCATCAACATCTGTAAATGGAACTAGTAAGTTGATTGTTTTAAACAATGAAGAGTGTATAAGTCAAGTCCCTTATAGGTATCAGAACATTTTAAATGTTGAATAATGAGGCTGATGATAAGAAGGAAGAAACTGGGTTGTGCACTTAGTTTGAACAATCCTTTTGTCGTGTTTTTTTTTAATTTTTTTGTTTTTAAATACTTTTTTTTAGATTTTATTTATTTATTTTTAGAGAGAGGAGAAGGGAGGGAGAAAGAGCAATGTATGGTTGCCTCTCACATGGCCCTCACTGGGGACCTGGCCTACAACCCAGGTATGTGCCCCTACTGGGAATCGAACTGGGACCCTCTGGTTCCCAGCCCGCGCTCAATCCACTGAGCTACACCAGCCGGGCTGTCATGTCTTGTTTTGACTCCAGTATCTACTTCATTTGGCCTGGAAGCAAATGCTTTCCGCATCAGTGTTCAGAGTCCATACCTACCCAGGGAATAGTCAGGACACAGAGCTGTGGATTGGTAGGATCTTCTGCTTTCATGGATCTTTTGTTCCTCTAAAACAAGGAATTTATTTTGTGCCAAAGAGGGTTTATGATTAATAGGCTGTGATCATCTGCTGGAGAAAATGTTTTTCATTCTCGTCATTCTGTTGCACATGTGTACCCACATGGACACGCACCCATTTGGGTGAATCAATGTTAACTCTATCACCAGTACAAAAGGCGGAAAGCTTTAACATCTGTGCAAAAATGACCCATTGCTATCCAACAAACGCATCATTGTGAACTTGTGCTCATACAAAAACTTTGCTTTATTGGCTATGGGGATCTGTTAAGAGAGTAGAAAAAGGACATGTCCTCAATTTTCAGCTTCCATACGTACAGGTTCTGTTGATTTTGATGCCAACCTGGAGAGAATGCATCTTATGTTTTTCAGTGCAGGTGCCACAACAATCTATTTCAATTTGATAGCAAGGATGTGTGCTATGGTGATTAGTGACTAACTCTCTCCACCTCCCCTGGTATTTGCCTGGGTCAAACATGTATTGATTCTGGTTGCTGCTTGACAAGATGGTGCTATAATTACAGAACAGGCACTGTGAGAAATGTGGCTGCTCAGAGAAAGTGCCCAGAGGGATCTTTCATCTGAACTTTAATTGGAGGATAAGGTAGGGTAGTCAGGAATTTGGGATGTGTATATTTTTCTTAGGACAAAGTTAGTATTTGAATGGATCTGGGAAGTGAAAGGAGGCTTAGGGATTGAACACAGGAGTTATATGGGCTGAGCTTACCCAATATTAAGCCAACAGCTGAGCCCACAAAGGCACAGAACAGGAGGACTTGGAGTCTCAGGTTGAACTTCCTGGTGTGTCTGTGACATTACCTAGACATAATAGTTCATGTTCCTGACAGATTAGTTGGGCTTTTGATGGCTTTGATGCTTGGGCAAGTTACTTTGCTACTCTAAAACTCACTCTTCATTTTCAAAGGTGAGAATATAATACCTACAAGGCAGGCATATTTTATGAGAGGAGGGTTCCTAAAGGTTATAATAATTCAAAATGCACATAATTTAGGACTAAACCTGAAAAGTGAGAGGCAAGGCCTTAATGAAGGCTGGAGCCAGGCTGCCTGAGTTTAAGTTCGACTTTGGCTACTCAACTTTTCCTCATTACAAAATGGGAATAGTAATAATAGTCCTACAACATTGGATGTTTTGTGAAAAATAAAGGGGATAATAGGATAGTATCTATTAGTCAGTGCTCAGTAAGTATTAGCTTTCACTCCAATAATTATTATTTTCCAACAAAAGTGGCACACCTACATGTTACCAAAGCATCAATACTATTTAAAATTCTCCAGGCTTGTCATTTAAATTCAGCCATTCTTCATACTCTTTAAAATTGGGAGACATTTGCTATATTTGAAGTTTAATAAATAAAGTTAGAATGTGTTGATCATTTTATATTAAATATTTCAAATTTGCATAATTAAAAATTGCATGATTTTAATTTCCATAAAATGTGAAAAGCCCTGGATCTCACTGAGTTATCATGAGCATTAAACATGCTAATGTACGCCAGTCTCACTTAGCCCAGGGCCTGGAATTATTAATAACAATGATCTTCAGGCAGCGAGAACTGAAATTGGACACTTGGGATAATTACTTTTTCCCCATCATGCCTTGCAGTAATAAAAGGACAGACCTAATAAATGTCTGTCCTTTTCCATTCTAGCACAGAACTAGTTTAGGAGCATGAGGGAGGAACTTTATAATTGTTGCCTACATATTTCTATGTCTCAAGGTATTTCAGGAAAGTACCACAAACTTACAAACTTCATCAGTCTCTCTTCAAAAATCTACTCTGAGGGGTTGCTGATACCTGGGATAATTTCCTTATCTTTGGGCAAAAAACATGTGAAATTTTAGGTTTTCGACATAAATGTCTTAGTATATGAGAAGCTGGTAAAAAAACAAAAAAGTCCTCAGGACTCCTGCTTTCTATATCACACTGACCTGAACAATGGATATAAATTTTTAGGATAGACTCCAAAGTCAGTTTATTTACTGTGGACAAAAATTTGTTGAAGTTTCTGCTAGAGCCCAAAGGGAGTCCTGACCTTTTTCAACTCTTCAAAATAACATTTTATATACGTATGTATGTATGTATGTATGTATGTATGTATGTATCTGCCTATGTATCATGTGTTCATTATCGATTCATTCACCTAACATATGTTAAGACTATATTAAATGCTATGCTAAGTTCTGGATAAAAAGAGAAATAATGAATGGATCATAGACTCTTAACATACACACAGTCCAGAGTGGGAGGGACTGATTGTCAGTTATACTAGAAAGGAACAATAGTGCAGTGATAAGAGATGTTATGAAAGCCAAGGGAGGAACATTGAACTCAGCCTTGTGAACAAAGGCACGAGAATTGGAAGAAGTTATGTTAGAGCTACTTGGAAAACGATGACCTCTGAAAGACCCCAGAAAAAAACAGATTATTTTTTTAATTTATTTTGTTTTTTATTTATTGATTTTAGAGAAGGAGAGGAAGAGAGAGACATCAATTTGTTGTTCCACTTATTTATGCATCCATTAGTTGATTCTTGTATGTGCCCTGACCCCAGGGGTCAAACCTGAAACCTTGGTGTATTGGGATGATGCTCTAACCATCTGAGCTTCCTGGCCAGGGCATAAAATAAATTTTTTTAATGAATTATCATAGTCAATTTGGTCTATGAGACTTGCCATTGGTAAAAATTAAAGCTAAAAATATATCAAGTCTACAGAGAACCAAACAGTAGCTTACATTCAAGTTCAGATAGCATTTTAAAAATAGCTAGACAACATTTTGTGGAAAAATCCAAATAAATAATAATCACTAAATAATAAAACCAAAAGTATAAAGATAGTGAAAACTAGATTAATTCAGAGCCCAATAGTACCTAGAAAAGGTACCAAAATTAAGGTCTGTTTCTTTCTATAATTTTTTTTTTTAAGATTTTTTTTTAAATTTTTATTTATTTTTAGAGAGAGGGGAAGTGAGGGAGAAAGAGAGGGAGAGAAACAGCAATGTATGGTTGCCTCTCACAGGGCCCTCACGGGGACCTGGCCCACAACCCAGGCATGTGCCCTGACCGGGAATCGAACCGGGACCGTCTGGTTCCCAGTCCGCGCTCAATCCACTGAGCTACACCAGCCAGGCTTTTTCTATAATTTTGATTCTGGAAATTTAACATGGTTTGTGCGACTTTGGAAGAAAAGCAACTACCCTGGTATTATTTGCTCATTTATTTATTCAACAAATATCTTCTGTTTCTTTATCATGTGCTTTTGCTAGGAACACGGTGATCAGCATGAAGGGTATGCTCAACTGTCAGCAGGGTTACTCAGGACATGAATCACTCACCGTATTGTACCTTGTATAGTAGTACAAGGAGGTGGGTGTAAGTCGTTCACTTTGGGTGTGAAAATAAGGCCCTGAGAGATAACTCAGGGGCATGTGTGGCTGGCCCGTGAACACAAATTGGGTAGAAAAATGGCTGACCTAGTGTAATTACTAAATCATGGTGAGTTGGCAAAGGATGTGAACAGGGTGTTGGAAGAATCTTGAGTGAGCTGTCTTCAGATCAGAGTATCTAAACAAGCTGCTTCTTAACTGTGGTTGGTTTTGTTCTCTGAGAATGGGGAAAGTACAAAGTCAGTCAACAGGGAAACGCTCCCAGAAACTTCATTCTGACATTAAACACCTTGCTTCTGTAAACATACCCTGAACAATGAGTTTCAATATCAAGATAATTTCCAGATGCTTTTGTACACTAGTTCATAAGCATGATGATTAAGTATTCATGCTTTTGTGTGAGATATGCCTCCCTGAAATCTTGTTACAACATCAGCATATTACCCAACTGATGTGAAAAAAAGCCAACAAAAACTTCGCTTTCTGGAGGATAGTGTGCCCCCTAACAATTTCTGACTTAAAATAAACATCTATTTAAGGACAAACTTAAGCTTGATATTTGATAGCAGAATATACACTTCTATATAGTTTTTTTCTGAGAACGGTTCTCTTTTATAATTGTTAAGACATCTCTGATAATGTTGTCTTCTTCTAAATCTGCAGACACAACAATTTGTATGATTTTCTGGCCACAATGAGTGTTTTCTTCCCCCACCCCTTTGTCACAGGGATCTAAAAAAAGGCACTTCAGACCAAAGGATATAATAGAAGGCAACCTTGCAAATAAATTTCTGGTGCCATGTTACATTAATACCTTTCAGTGACAGCAGAAAGGAGCAGTGTCAGAGTGTAATTTCACTTACAAAGTCAAGCAGAAAATGAATTTCTCATGGTAGGAGTCGGTACTGGAGCATGACTGTTTGGAGGCCAGCTTCTGAAATCATGGGAGCCAGTTCAGGGGAGCATTAAATTAGCACCGAAAGGAAAACAATTTGCATCACTGAACTACAATTGAAGTGGCAGTGGATTTTACATGGCATCCAGTCTTTTTAAAAGTTGTTTTATAAAAGACAAATTTAAAGCTATTATAATGCTACACTAATCCTAATTTTGTGAATCGCCATTAGTATCCACTTAATTATCACTAAAGTTTTTAAAAACACGTAGGAATATTCCCATTAGAGGTGAGGAGGTGATTAATAATGACTGAAAATTGGTACGTACTCCAGGTCCTACGTGGTCTACCAAAAGGCCAGCCAGATCTCTACCTAAGGTTTTCCTATAGCACAAAAAATTCTTTTTGGACACCCCAAGGAGAAGGTCTTGGTCTTTGGGGTTCCTAGTCTCCTGGATAAAAATTTCAACTCTACTATTTACTGGCCATGTGACCCAAGACAGTTTGCCAAACATTCTGAGCCTCAACTTTCTTATCTAGAAAATGGAAAAAACAAAACCTATCTTATTTTATTGCTAAGATTCATGAGATAGCATTAATAAATATATATACTAACATAGTCCCTTACTGACAAATGATGCCTATTTACCTCTTGTGGAATCTTTTCACATATATTGTAGGAATTGGACCTATCACTTATAAGGGCACTTCAACAGGTTGCTTTGGTCTCCAGGAAGGTTGAGACAAATTGCTTAGAGGGCTTCTCTATTCCCTCAAGGACAGGTCAAGAAGAAATAGAATAAATGATCAAAGTCAAGAGAAAAGAATGTGAAAATAGATTAAAATATAGCACATTAATATTCTCATTAAGATTCATTATTTTGACTATTACAAAATAGACTAATCTTGACCACATAATTTTTACCATGAGTTTTAATGGCTATCTTCAAAAGTTCTGGATTCTTAAACTGTATTGGCATCACTAGACTGCAAGGTCCTTTCTTTGTCATCAGCCTGATGTATAGGTTTCCAGATTTCAGCCGTCCTTTTCTGTAACTTTCTTTCCCCACTTGGTTTGACAAAATGATGTTCAAATAATTTCAGCTATTTTTGCCTTGCGTTATCTGATTAGGTTGTTTTATTCTCTGCTGCCTGTCACAAAATATTGACCAAATCATAGTGGCGTCACTGTGATCTGTTCCCCACACAGGCAGTCATGGTGATTTAAAAAGAAAAATCAATGAAAAACCGTGTTTCCCTCTGTAAAACCTTCAAATGGATCCCTTAACATTAAAAATAAAGTTCGAACATCTCGTACACATGATAGAGCTCCTACTTCTCTCTGACCTCATCACCTTCCACTCTCTTCTTCAGTCACTACACTCCAGCCACAATGGCCTTTCTCCTCCTAGATTATTTTGCCATGCTCATTCCAGGTTCAGGCCCTCTGCTTCCATGCTCTGGAGTGGGCTTCCCCAGGGCCTCACTTGGCTGGCTCCTTGTAGCCGTTCAGCATCCAGTGTAAGAGTTTATGCCTCAGAAGGACCTTCTTTTATCGAAAGCAGTAACTCTCTCCCTTTCATTCTGTTTTATTTTCCTCTTAGGGTGAATCAACATGCGAACTGATTTGGCCTATTTGTTTATTTTCTTTAGACTTTCTATCTTTAGTCTCCCCCTTCCCATGAAAATGCAAGTTCTTCTTACCTGGAACACGGCATGCCACTTAGTCCATGAATGAATAAAAGGAATGATTTTGTTTTCTTTCTATTGTAAGCATTCTTGTTAGTGTTTTTGTCTTTGGAAGGACTGGTTCATAGATGCTTGAATCAAAAATTGTTCAGTGGAAGAACAAAAAACTGAAGAGCTACCCCAAATTTGTCCTTTACTCCTGAGTAATAGTAGAAAGACCCTGGATGAGATGAAAGGATTTGATCTAGTCAATGATCTGGTATAAATTATTTGTGACACTTCTTGCAAGTTACTTCACCTTTCTATGCCTTTGTTTCTTCATGTATCAATGAAGAACTAGGAGATTTCTAAGATATCTTCTACTTCTAATATTTTATAATTGCTAATGAAAATACTAGATCTGATATTATGGTAAATATTTATAAAATTTTACAGGAGGTTGAAGTGAATGGGAAGATAAACTATTGAAATCTCTGAACTTGATTTTAGGTTCATGGCATAGGAGTTTCTAAGAAATTCCTTAGTTCTGGAATGGGAAGCAGGTGGAATCCCTTCCATCTTCCACCTGGCAGAGAAAACAAGACTTCAGAGATAACATTGGCAACCTACCAGCTACAGAAATGTGATGTAGAGCTGTACCATTTACACTGATATATACTAAACCATGGGATTATAAAAGCAAACTCTCAGATTTTCAACTTACTTCTCTCTAGTATTATATTGATAGATTTATAAAACATTACGAACAGTTCTGGTATATTCTATAAGGCCTGGGTTCTAGTTTCACTCTTACTGATAATTAGTTGTATGTCCTTAGTTACTTAAGGCTGTAGTGAACTCATCTTTGAAATAATCCCCCAGGCCCCATACATTTCCTGAAATTATGATTCTGTCTTTGAGTTTTCTGAGATAATATCTACTATAAGAAAACTTCATTTAGACATATTCCTAAAAATCTATAAAAGTGAAAAATAAGTCAAAAATGTAAAGTCACCATATAATTCTTAGGAAAGAAGTGATATCTTAATGGTGCTCGTTAAGCATACCGTCCTTCTTCAGGGTGGTGGAGAGGTTGAGATGAAGAGAAAGATTATAGAGGTATTTCTTCCTGCCTCTCATGAGGGGAAATCTAGTATAGAGAAGCCGGCATTTTCAGAATCATTACTACGGACCATCGTTCAGTGATCTGTATAAAATGGGTTGGTTATTGGTCTATGGAGTGATCTCTTATGTAAAATGAAGCCTCCAAAGAACAATAATATCCAAATTGGGAAACCTATAGTCTTAAAAAACAAATATACCTCCAGCTTTATGATGGAACCAGAAGAAATCCACTGACCATTGCAAGAGACGTGAAGTGATTAGGTTAGAATTCTAACTCTTTCCAGACACCTGAAAAAGTATTTGAGTTTTTCTTTCACAATTCTTTATTTTTAATATAAGGAATTATTTTATACCACATCTTAGTTTTTGTTACCATCTTTTCTGTTTGCTTCTCCTTTTCTTTTTTCCTATCTCCCATTTAAAAAAAGATTTCTATGTTCTCCAACTTCTAACTCCATTCTATTTCTTATTTTGAAGACTGTTTTTGTGATCAAACCAATTTTGTGTTGCTTACTCTTAAATTTTCATTCCTAGATTCATGGAAAAATAGATTTAAAATTACAACTATAGAGCACCAAGACACTAGAGTCCTGTGTGTGTGTGTGTATGGGTGTGCATTGAGGATTTCAATAGTCAAGGAAACCATAGAGTTAGATTTGAAAATAGAATTTTAATGGATTCCTCAATGTTGTGATTAAGGATGACTTATGGAAAAGATAGAGCCTTTGGTTATCTTTTAATATGTTGTCAATAATTCTGAACGATAAGTCTCTGAGTCCAAGCTTTTATTTCACACCTAGCATGTTAAACTAATTGATTGTCTTGGATAACTGATTAGTAGCTGTTCTGATTATCTATTGCTGTGCAATCAATCAAAATCTAATGGCTTAAAAAGACTATTTCTTTAGGCTCATGAATCTGCTCCATTTGCTAAATTTGACTGGTTGCGTTTGTTGCCTGCTGTGGGTTTTAATAGGTGTTACTGTTTGACTGTGGCACGTATACATTGTGCCTACTTTGAGGTTTCTCATAGGGAAAGATTTCTCTTGAGACTTTACACAATGCTGATACATCTGCTACCTGATTCCTGATATTGCCACATGACATTCTTAGTGCAGATGTATCTCCTAACAGGTCATAGTGATGGTGAAGGTCTGTCCTTGGTGTATGGTGTTTTCATTGGCGTGTTTAAGTACAAGATGGCCCTCAACCATAGCTGGCAACTCTAATTCTCAAAAAACAGGCTCATGAAAGAACTTAAGGTTGCATATCACCTTTACCAAAGTTCTTACTTAATAAACTCTGTCATTTAAAGTTATTAAATCCTGGGCAGAATTTAGAGTTTATTTTTTAAATAACCAAGTAAATTGGGCACAGAAAGGAAGCTTATCCTCCTTTCATTTCCCCAAATAAGTTCTCTGTTTAAATTTGTTAAGAACACTTATTTACAAACTGAAAGAGATATTCATCTATTTATTCATTCTATTTATCATCTATCTATCTTTCCCTCATCTATCTCTAATGAACCTGCCCATCCTTTTCACTGATGCCAAAGGCCTCATTTTACTTGACAACTGACTACTGCAGTAAAATAATTAGTATGTTTACTCTATTCTAAGACTCTTTTAATATAAAATATAAGGCAGCATCTTTTTGCTTCTCTGATTTCACAGTTCAAGCGTAAACAATTGAAGGGAGAAGCTAGAATCTGCCAGTCCTAATGTATTCTTGTATATTTTAGTTGTTTGCTAATGAAACATGAAAAATGTACTATTTGGAGCCTTTAAAATAGTTACCTTGCATTATTTCCCCTACCATACTCCACAACTACTTCACATGACCAAATTAAATTAGAAATCAACTAGAAAATAAGCACACCAAGACTGAACCACTTTCCCCTGGCATATCCAACATAAGGCGCCATTCGCTACTGTGAATGTAGTCATAATTTAGCCATGCCGTAGTGAACGATTCAGCACCAGCTAAAACCCCTGGTAGTGAATGATTTCTTATCTTAGTTGCAGCCCTTGTGATGAAAAAAAATTCAATATTTCTGTATTTGGTGACTCAGGTAATCCTTAGGAGGTGCAACTGAAATTTTAATATTAACTCCATTTTAATATTTATATCTCTTTCAAATTTATTATGTTTCCCTCAGGTGAAACAATTTCTTTATTCTTTTGACATGCAAACCTGAATCAAATTTAAAACATGTAACTTTTTTCTTTGATATAGAATGAAGTCACATGCTATTATTGAGACTCTTGGTTACAAACATGGCAGATTTTTAATTTTAAAGGTAGGAAAACAGTTTAAAGCATTGCTTCTGACCTGGGTCTTGGTTGCTATTGGTTAAATGCACACACACACACAAACACACAAAGTCTGTCCAGAAAGTATCCAGCCAAGTTTCTAGCCATACAATATGAAAAATAGAAACATTTATTGAAGATAATACAAGTTAAGAACCATTGTACATAGGATAATAACGCCTCAGTCCCCTTCAAAGTAGGCAACTTGGGACCTCACACAGTTCTCTCAGTGTCTCTTCCACTGTTCCAAACAGCCTGCAAAATCCTTTGTTGGAATCTCCTTCAGCTGCTCTATTGCATATTCCTGAATCTCATCAATGGTCTGAAATCTCTTCCCTTTCAAAAGTGATTTTAGTTTTGGGGAAAGCCAGAAGTTTCAGGTGCCAAATCTGGGCCGTACGGGGGCTGAGTCACCTGGGTGATTTGATGTTTTGCCAAAAACTCTGCATGAGACGTGATGCATGAGCAGGTGTGTTGTCATGATGAAGCTGCCAATCACCAGTAGCCCATAGCTGTGGCTGTTTTTGTCATATTGCATCTCTCAACCAATGAAGACCATTGAGGTGTAGTACTCCTTATCAATTGTTGGGCCCGGAGGGGTGTACTCGTGATGGATAACACCTTCCCAATCAAAAAACATAGTCAACATGGTCATGATCTTGCTGAGAATTTGCTGGACCTTCTTTGGGTGTGGAGAACCAGGTGACTTCCATTTGGGACGACTGGTCCTTTGCTTCCAGATCATAGACCCATGATTCATCTCCAGTTATGACCATCTTGAGGAAATCTGGTTCATTGGTAGCAGTTTGAATCAAGTCATTAGCGACTGCAGCACGATGTTCCTTCTGCTCTGGTAGCAGAAGCCACAAAACGAATTTTGCCACAACACGTTTCATGCCAAGATTCTGTGTCAAAATCTCAGACACAGTACGGTAGTGACTGTGATTTTTTGGAATTCCCAGTTCAGCTTCTGGCTCTCACAGAGTGCCTTCTTAGACTCCTTCTAAGACTCACTGCGAGCCAGTTGCTGATCTTTGTTGATTGCAGCCCATACGTGCGCAACATTCTCAGGTGTTCTGCTTGTTACAGGCCTTCCAGAACATGGATCATTTTCAACAGATTCTTGACAACCTTTGAAGAGTTTGTGCCACACTTTTATTTGCACTGTACTCATTGCATCATCCTTGAAAGGCTTCTGAATTATCCTAATAGTCTCCATGGAGGAATGTTCAAGCTTAATGCAAAATTTCATGCAGATTTGTTGCTCTACTCACTCAGTCATTTTGAATGCAACAGCCACACAGTACACATGCTCACTCAGCGGTGTCTACTGCCCCACTGACTAGTACAGTGAAGTTGTCATTGTTCACACATGCGCATTCCAGTCCACCCTCCTTGGCTGACAGCCTACATGGATGTCACGCAAACTGTTCTTGCTATATCGACAACGGCTGGACCTTTCTGGACAGATCTTGCGTAACCACCCTGTTTTTAAGGTAATGATTGTTTCTCTTTTACATTCTAGGCTTATGCTTCATTAGGCACATCTTAATTTTTTATGAACTTCGATTATTTTTAATAAATCTCTGTTTTGGTTCCTCTTGGCCCTCAGAGTTTCTCAAAGTACTGACTGAAAAACGGTCCTATTAATCTAGCTGACTGACCCTGTTTGACTCCTTCTAAGACTCACTGCATGAGTAAATGTTCAGACTCTCAATATTTTTCCCCTAGAGCAAAACAAGAAAAATGTTTTGGCACTAAATATGCTAAATTCATGCAGATTAAGTAAAACTACATTTTACTGTTTCAAAAAACAGCACAACTTCCAGAGAAATGTGAAAGGCTTGTATGTCTTTTTAAAAATTTTATTGAATTTATTGGGGTGACATTAGTTAACAAAATTAAACAGGTTTCAGGTACACAATTCCATAACACATCATCTGTACACTATATTGTGTGTTCACTACCCCAAATCAAGTCTCTGTCCATCCCCATTTATCTCCCACCTCCACCTTCCTCCACCCCCCACTCCCCACACCCCAGCAATCACCACGCTGTTCTCCAGGTCTGTGAGTTTTTCCTCTTTTTTTCTTTGTGCTCAACTCCCCTAGCTCCCCAGTCCCCCAGCCCCCTAATCTCTCCATCCAACCCAACAGCTGCATCCTGCTCTACATTTTCACAGCAAAGCAAATCCAACTCTTACCTTAGGTCTTTATTCTTCCCTGGTATAAAAGTAAAACTCTACAGAGAATCCACATAACTCAGCACACTCTCAGATCATGCTCTTTGCCAACCTGGAAGGCCTGGGGGACTCATGATGCCTCATATCCTTAGCCAATATTTCTTTGAAAAACAACTTCTAGCTTCTGTTAAACATGGTAGTCTCAACCCAAATGCTTCTCTCTGTTCCATCTTGGGTTCCCACTAAAATGACATAAAAGGAATGGGCAAGAAAGAAATAAGGCTACAAGGACAAAAAGAACTAGAGAGGAGGGCAGCAGCAGGAGAAACACGGCCTCAGTTGGAAGAGTTGTTGCTGACACGGCTGAGGAAGATGAAATGTAACAGTATGCTAAATGGGTACCGAGAAGAAATCCATGTCCCTTGCTGTGCTCCGGAGTGTCCCAGGCACTGGAGAACCCACACAATGTGGATAAAGGCATGGGGCTTAGAGAAGGAGTATTAGTTAAGTTAATGTATAAGGTGCTTACCAATGTCACCTTCTGTAAGCAACGCTCCCCATCTCTGAAAAAAGTGGGCGTCCACTGTTAGGAAAAATGGAAACAGAGAGTCTTGAAGCTTTAGACACACAACATAGATAAAGTCAAAGGTGAAAACACAAAGTCAAAACAGGAAGATTACATTAAATTATGAGTCTCTCAACAAACCTTCCTCCAGGATCTCAGAATGCCAGAATGAGGCTTATCATTCCCCAGGAAGGAGATGGTGGAATTGTTCTCTAGAAACGAATGCATCTCTCAGCAAAGGCCTACAGATATTGACATTTGGAGCTCCACAATAAATAGGCTATTTGGGAATGGCAGGTGGAAATCATATTAAATCTGCTCTGTTATAGTATAGGCCTTTTGCAATATAGTCTCACTGGTTAAGGTTTTTTAGTTCAGCCACTGCAAATGGTGGTTTTATAATTGAAGTCAAAAAGTGCTGATTCATTCTGTTTGTGAGAATTAAACCTCTGAACAATTGGAAGGTGATGAGCAATGGGTCCATTACGTCTTTTGGGAGGCGTCTCCCAGAAGCAAACCTGGAGACAGAGATTAAAGAACTAAAACCTGTTTGGGAGGTGATCTCAGAGAACACTGGAAGGGAAGTGAGGAGTGAGGACGAGAAGGAAGATAGCTAGAACACACCTCAGAGTTGTCCCTCTGCCTGGGTATTGATACAATGACTCCAGTTGGAGGGTTGGTTCAGCAAAGTGAGCTCCAAACGCCAGGGAAGGCTTCAAGGAAAGTGGGGATGCAGCTGGATTGGTATCAGATTTACACTGAGTAGGAAGTGCTAGGGTATTTCGGTGAGGCACCGATTTCATCTATTACACATAAGAAATTATTAATTTTCTGAAATCTGCTACATGGATTATGATCTATTTGGGACCTACAGATGGTTAAAGACCATATAAATACACAATAACCTTCTTTATTTTGTTTTCTTTTAAAAAATAGATAATCTTTGTACAGAAATCCTAATGAGTCTACTCAAGTTTCACAGGAAAGACTGCTTTCAATTATTTTCCATGAGATTCTTCCCAAAATTTAAAAGTATATTTTAAACAACCTGATCATAAACTTTCTCTTCTCTTAATTAGACCCCATCTTTACTTCCAGAAAAACAATATTTAAGATCCAACATGGTGCTGGCCCCAACACTGAATTTATTTTAAAATAGAAATCTTAGAAACTCTTCTTAAAAATAGAGGCAGGGTCTGAAGGTGAAATAAACCTAGAAGAGGAAAGGAACAGACCTCACTAATACCAGGCCAAAACGTATACAGGAGAATCAGTTCAAAATCTTTGCGGCTTTTGAAGTTGAGGGGCGAACAATCTATCTGCAAAGACTGATTTCTTGTGACTCCTGAACACATGTGACACAGCAAATGTGTAGCTGAGAGAAACACTGTTTTCAGCACATAGGCCTACGTTTACTTCTTGCCACTGGTTGCACCTTAGGTTAGGGTTAGGGTTATTTTTCATTATGGCCATGCAGTTTTTCCATATTTCTTTCTTTTTTTTTTTTTTTTAAAGATTTTATTTATTTATTTTTAGAGAGAGGGAAAGGGAGGGAGACAGAGAGGGAGAGAAACAGCAATGTATGGTTGCCTCTCACATGGCCCTCATGGGGACCTGGCCCGCAACCCAGGCATGTGCCCTGACAGGGAATCAAACCGGGACCCTCTGGTTCCCAGCCCGCGCTCAATCCACTGAGCTACACCAGCCAGGCAGTTTTTCCATATTTCTTAAAATAAAATTTATTATTAGGTTTAGTTGGCGCTTGGCTTGTTTAGCTTCTATATTTTGAGGCAGGATGTTAGGCCATTACTTCATGAGATGTTTTCAAGTGTTACAAGTGTTTGGAATTATTCACATGTTCATAATTTAAAGGCTGTTACATAAACTTTTCCATTAGCTAAATTAATTGTCTGTTTTGCATGGGAAGGATTCAAGAAATAAATAATTTCTCTCAGCACATTCCTGGTACTTTTCTAGGTGCAGAATTATACTTTTTTTTTCCATTTATTTTGCCTAATTTGATATTCCATAGGAGGTTGTCTTTAAATAAAAAACACAACAGAACAAAATCAACAATTCCTCTGCAATGAAATCGTCTTCTTTTTAATTTTTTATTTTATTTTTTATTTTCATAGCAGCATTATTGAAGTATAATTTACATACCATAAAATCTAGCCATTTGACTTCATTTTTTATTGTTGTTCAATTACAGTTGACCTCATTTCTCCCCATTACTCTCCCCCTGCCCTACCCACCCCCACTTCCCACATTCAATCCTCCCCCACGTAGTCTTTGTCCATGGGTCCTTTATACATGTTCCTTGACTGACGGTAACCAGAGAGGAGAGGGTATGGGAATAACGGGGAAAGAAGGAGAAGGGTCATCAAGGACCAAGTCTTCTTTTTTAAAGAAAACATTTATTGGTACTTGTTAGGGACTGAATGTTTCTGTTCCCCCTCCCCAAATTCATATGTTGAAGCCCTCACACTCCAGTGTGACTGTATTTGGTGCTACGGTGATTATCAAGGTTATGTGAGGTCATGAGGGTGGGTCCCTGATCCAGTAGGATTGGAGTCCTTATAAGAAAAGACAGCAGAGAGCCTGTGTGCTCTCCCTCTGTCCCCCGAGTGAAGACACACTGAGAAGGTGGCCATCTGCAAGAGAGGAAAACAGCTGTAATCAGTAATCAATCCAGCTGTCACCTTGATCTTGAACTTGTATTAGGTACATATGAGGTATACATATAAAATGGTGTATTTTTATTAGTTGATGTTTATATCATGAAATGTCCCTCTTTGTCTCTAATACTACTCATTTTCTTGAAGTCTACTTTGTCTAATACAAATATAGCCTTCCTAGCTTATGCTTCAAGTTTACATGGTCTATCTTTTCCCATCATTTTATTTTTAACATTTCTGGGGTTTTCATGTTTAAAGTGTGTTTCTTATAAACAACATAATTGAAATTGTTTTTTTATTTAATATGACATACATTCAATTGTTTTCAGCCCATTAATATTTAATATAATTAATTGTATGGTTGGCAGGAAGCCTATCATGTGGGTGCTTGCTTTTTGCCTCATCTATTTTTTTTTCACGTTGCTTTTTTATTGCTCTTTTGGATGAGAAAATTATTTTTGCTAGTACCCTTTGTTTCATTTTCTGTTGATTTTTAATCATGCTTCTTGGTGTCATTTATTTAGTGAGTGCTATAAAGATTTCAATATGTATTTTTAATATTATTTTTATACTTTTAAACAATTATATTACTTTTCAATAATTACTATCAAGCAATTTAAGAGTTTTACATTACAATTCCACTTACCTCTCCCTTTTCTGTTCTCATCTCATATTTACTTCTACGTATGATGAAAACCTGACCATATGTGATGACTGTTTTTCTTTAAACAGACAATGATGTTTTAGGGAAATGTGTGTATGTGTATATAAGTATGCATGTATATACCTATATATGTATTTATTTGTGCTTATGCACACACACATATATATATGATGAAAAGTTCACTTTATAGTGCTCTTTAGCACTTCTTGAAGATCCCAAAATAACCACTTGCTACCATTTACCTTCAGCCTGAAGAAATTATTTTCATATTTTTTATAGTGTAGGTTGGTTGTTGACAAATTCCCTCAGCTATTTATTTTAAATGTTTTTATTTCATCTTCCTTCTCAAATGCTATCTTTGATTACTGAATCTAAAATTTTGGGCTCACATTGTTTTCCTGTTAGCATTTTCAAAGATGATGTGCTATCTGGACTATTGTGTTTCTAATTAGAAGTAAGACATCTTCCTCACTGCTGCGCCCTGTGTGGAATCAGCACGAATCTCTGACTGTTGTCCTGATACTCACTTTATCTCTGGTTCTCTGCAGTTTGACTATGATGTGATTTAGTGTGCTTCTTTTTTAATTGATCTTGCTTAAGGCTTATATGAGATTATTTCTTGGGTCTCTAGGTTGATTTCATGGATAAGATTTGATAAATCCCCAGTTACCTCTTTGAATATTTCTTTTGCTTCATTTTCTCTCTTTGCTTCTTTGCTCCTCCAATTATTCATATGCGAAAAATTTTGATATTATCTCACAGATCTTGATCTATTATGTTTTCTTCTCAGTATTTTTCTCTTAGTATTTCAGTTTATATAAACTACTGACCTGTATTCAGTGTCTGATTCTTATTCTACTATGTCCAATCTACTCTTTATTTCATTAAGTGACTTTTTTCGTTTGCAATATTATATTTTCATTACTGACATTTGCATTGGCTCACTTTATAATTTCCGCATACTTGCTAAAATTTCTCATCTATTAATGCCTGTTGTTTACTTTTAACAGTAGATCTTTTAATATAGTCTTCCCAGTTATTTAAAAAATTTTTTTGATAATTCCAATATCTGGCCCACCTCTGGAGCTATTTCTACTGAAAGTATCTTTGCCTTTCCCGGTCACATTTACGTGATTCTCTGTTTCTCATAACCTCTGATTTTGTGCTGATCCTTGTGTGTAAAATAATGAATAATATCTATCCCCCAAAAAGGCCTTGCATATTTTCCTGTGAGATTGCTGGTATTGGGAACATGTATTATTGATCTATAATTGAAGTAGGTCTCAGCTTTGTTGTTACTGTCATTAGATTATGTTGGCTTAGAATGTTTTGAAATGAACTTTCTCTTTTGCAGGACTTAGGATCCGACCATCTTCTGAGATTCTAGAAATCTACATTTTGTTGCCTTGCTGCCAACTTTCTAAACCACTCATCTCACTCGGAATGACAGTTTATATCGCTGCCGTTTGCTCTCTGAGTAGCGGAGGAATTGTCTTTGTTCTCCATCTGCCACCACTGCCTTTTTGTTCTTAGAAAGGTCTCCCCAGTCTTGGAAGGCCAAGTACAGTGCATTTGATAAAGGCCTTTAGCGTGTCCAACGCAGTCAGTGAAGGCTCAAGCAAATATCTGTTGGGTGAGTGCAGACTACTGTGTATTTGAGGCTGTTTAGGATCCCAATTTATCGTATCATTCAACATACAACTTTAAAACCTTGTTAAATTTTTTTTCTTGTTCTTTTTATCCATGTTTAGAGGAGATTCTGCCTTCTTTCACTGCTTCACGAGGCAGGAACACGATTATGAATTGCTTCACTGCTAAGAATAAACTGTCATGTTCTGGAAATTAGTTGATTTGGGCTTCTTTATAGCCTCAGGCCTCAGACATATTAGCAAACACTGGTTTTATAGCTTATCTAGCTTGTTTGTGTTAGGATGGAAGCAATGGTAACTTGTGATTTTATTCATCCCTTTGGAAGAGGAAGACCCTAACACTTTGAAAATGCAATTTAAAGGCATTTTGGTCTCATTTTAAAGATCCTCAGTGGTATTTGCTAACAAAAATTGGCTAGCTTCACAATACTTGGTTTTATGTTTGATTAACATCCATCAACTGGCTAATTATTTCAATGATTGGTGCATTAGTAGATAGTGATTTTACTTTTGGTATGGTTTATTTACTGGAACATAGACATTGGTTTAGGCCAGCCTGACACTTACTTAAAATTACTGCCACTGTATCTGATAAGCTATCATATTTATTGATCCTTGACTGTTATGATTTCCCATTTATTATTCTTGGATGCAGTATCATCACCTTATTGGTTAACTTTTTAAAATAATTTTATTTGCACATGTTCCTCTCTATTGCTCATGTTTATACTGTATTTTATTCCCCATTTGGTATCTATTTGCTTTTATGTTTCATTGAGAAAAATTAATCTGCATTTATTCATCCTCATTAAAGAAAAATTATACTTAGTTTTATTTTAGAGCTTACATGTATATTTCTTGACTATGATCTCCGTGCTCCGCCCCACCTCAGACAATGAGTTGTGCAAGCCTCATTGCCTACATTTTATGATTGCAAATGTGCTGGCTGATTTCACAATTATTTTGTTTATTCACTTACTAATTCATTTATCTTTTAACAAATGTCAATGGAGCACCCATCTGGTACTCCGCATGAGCTCCATGCTTGGTAAACAGTAGTGAGAAAGAAATAGTCACGGACTTACACCAATTTTACAGGGTGGGGCAAAAATAGCTTTATAGTTGTTCACATGAAAAATAATGCAAAAATTAAGGAATGACAATACAAAAAGAAACTCCATGTTTTATATACTCACAACTGTAAGCCCAGTTTTGCTCCGCACTGCAATATATTGTCCCACATTCCTTCATGTTTATCTCTTTTTAAATCAATAATTTTGTGGGATGTTTTCTATAGATAACAACATCAGTACCCTAAGTCACTTTTCAATACTCATTTGCAGTGTGAAAAATTAAAAATAAAAAGGGCTTATGTGGTTTCTAGAATCTTGGTTTTATTGATTTAATGTTGTCCTCATCGACATTCCAGGAGGTAGGTCTAGTCCAGCAGCTGGCAGATATTCTCAATAAGAATCATGTAAGAAAGAGAAAATATACTTAACTAACAAGATTCCACACACACTCTCATTTTCACCTTCCGTTAAAACACACTAACAACCTAAGTTTTCATGGATGGGGGCTCTCTCTCAGAACACGTGGGTGAAGGTATTGCAACTTTTGTTCTCATTTTTAGATATCAGATATCTCGGGAGATCTTTCCTTCTCTTTCTGTGGGTCCATAGCATTTTGTTCTATCATTACTTGTCATTCTAAGGGGTGATAAATATTAGAAAAATTCCTAAGGTTGCCAGATTTCCTTGAAATGTCATTGAAAAGAATTTACATTCTGGTTGGGCCTAAAAGTGAGTTTGCAATATATCAACACTTTTTGAGGAAAAGCTTGTCAGTTACTAAATCCTAGTTTTAGGATGAGAATAGGAATACAAGCCTGAGCCTGAGCTATTTACTTATTAATCAGCTGGATTATTTTAAATTGTTGGAATTGCCTATCATTGACCATTATTAATGCATCCTCCATTCCTAGAGTTTCACCTGCCCAATGAATAGCCAGCTATTCTTTCAATCATCCTGTCTACTATCTATATTTAGATACCAGTGTGATTGACCGAGACTTTAGTAGATTGGTTGCTTGAAATTTGGCCACTTGAATGGACCAAAGATTGAAACCTGATTGTGTTGTTTTATAACATAGTAGGCAAAACTTTTGATAATAGAATTTAACTGCTGTATAGCATCACTTGGATGTCCTTGGGATATTTTATCTGGATATTTCTTGAAGCAAAGGGAACACCAAGTCCCTTCCAACATTGGTTCTAAATACATGATTCCAGGAGAGGTCCCCAAGAATGGTGGGTAGGAACCATCCACCATGACTTGTGACTTCCAACAGAGCAGCCGACACCACCACATGTCACTGACTGCTCCTCCTCCACCTCCATCCTAGTCCACGCTTATAAGCTCCGCCCTTTGTATTCTATCACTGGGTAGCAGTAAGAGCAAGGTGGAGAATGTTTGTCCTTTAGAAATCAATACTTAGACTACACGTAAATGCAGTGGATGTCAGATGAGGCCTTCTGTAGATAATGTGAAATTCTTGAAGGGGAACACAAGTCAATTTATTGGTTTCAACTTCAAAATCAGATAGATTATCCCATAATTTGTGGGGGGCGGGGGGAGTGCATAAAATAATTTACTTGTAACTTCCAAAGTGAAGACTGAAGCAAAGGAGAACACATTTTTATACCCTAAAACTTGCATGAGAGAGAGCCTACGTTATTGAAAGAGAACATTTTTTAAAAGGCCCAAGAGTTCAGAGAGTCATTTTCAGCGGCATTGCCTCTGGAGTGACCCAAAGAATGAACAACAACCTCACACTTTATCATGTGTATATGCTTGATTTCATGGTTAATCACAATCTACAATGTTTGAAATTAGCTAGGATATTCAAGCTGGAGAAAACAAAAGGCAGAAGTCACCCCGAGAGTATGTCTGGTGGGAAGTTAGGTACTGCAAGCTGAGATTCCTCTCTACACATATTTACTTTCTGGAAGAATCCTTAAATCTTAACTATAAATCTCCCTATTTTAGAACCTCCTTTCCCAAATTCTCTTCTTTCTTGGAGCTTGATGTGATGATGGAGGTGTATTGTGTGGATCTTGGGTCACTCAATCAGCCTATTGGAAGCCTGTGTCATGCTTAGAACAGGAATCCAACAGCTTTTTTTTTTTCAAAAAAGATTTTATTTATTTATTTTTAGAGAGAGGAGAAAGGAGGGAGACAGAGAGGGAGAGAAACAGCAATGTATGGTTGCCTCTCACATGGCCCTCACTGGGGTCCCAGCCCGCAACCCAGGCATGTGCCCTGACAGGGAATCGAACTGGGACCCTCTGGTTCCCAGCCCGCACTCAATCCACTGAGCTACACCAGCCAGGGCCAAACAGCTTTTTGATAGTTTATTTGTCCTTCCTGTCATCTTGGATATTTCCCAGAATCCACTGATCACTGTAAAAGACGATGGATTGCTTTCTTATGCTCAGTTTCCAAGCAGTGATTCAACTTAACACACACGTATTGAGTGCCTGCATTATTCCAATTCATGTGGTAGGAAATGGGCATGTGAATGTCGTCTGAACATCTGCTATGGCCTCCTATACATGGAAAACTTTATTAATCACAATCGCAATTTTATTTCAGGATCCTGCCCATAATTTCCTTATTTTGGAAATACTTCTTTCCTTATTTTTTTTCCTGACATTGCATTCATGCATCAGTGCACACGTTGTTTCAGACCCATGCCAACCAGGAGAGAAGTGTAAATCCTATGGTCATTCCCCAAGAGAAATTGATTCATGCTCAGAGTTTTCTAACTTTAAAAACTGTAATGAAACTTTGAAGGATGACATGGAAGGATTACGTTACACACTTTCCTGTTTTCTTCTATCTTTTTGGCTCTATCTCTCTCACTCTTCATCCTGTCAAAGGACTGTTCTTCCACCATTGACCGTCCCACCACATGCCTCTCACTAGTTTAAAGATTCACCCTTTTAGGTGCTTTTCCTGTATAGGACAACTCCAGTGATCATGGTGTGTGTGTGTGTGTGTGTGTGTGTGTGTGTGTGTAGTATAAGATATTGTCAAGATTTCTTTTGTTTGTGGAGTATTCTATTGTCCTGGCACCATTTATTGAAAAGACCACCGATTCCTACTTCTGCAGTAGCAACTTTTTTTTTTTTTGTAAAATTAAGTGACTATCTAAGTATGGGTCTGTTGCTGAGCTCTTTATTCTGTGATGTCTGTCTTGCTGTTCATGCTATCTTACTTCTTATTCCTTCACAATAAATTTGATAATTAACTATAAGAGTTCTCCAGTTTTGGCATTTTTCAGTATTGTTTTGGCTATTCTTGACCCTCTGCATTTGCAAATAAACTTTAAAATTATCTTGTCAATTCATACATACACACAGCCCCGTGGGATTTTAATTGGAAGTACTTTGAAGCTATAGGTCAATTGGTGTAGAATTTTAATATTTTACAAAATTGAACCTTTCCAGAACATGATTTATTTCTCTATTTAGGTATTTAAATTTTTTTTACAATTATATGTTATAATTTTTAGTGTACAACGTGTTATATTTATTCTTTGTTACTTGATTTTTTCACGCTATTGTAGATTTTAGTATTGTCTTTTTGTTGCTGGTGTATAGAAATCTAAATTGACTTTATATTCTGCAAACTAGCTAAATTAGTTTATTATTGTTGAAGTCTCTTTTTTATCTGTAGTTAATTAACTTCTATGTGTTTTTATTTTCTTATGTGTAAACTGGGAATACCATTAGCAGTTCTAACTACACAGAGATACTGTGTCAGTTAGGTGAGATAATGCATATCTAACACAACAGTTTTTAGTGCATGATAATTGCTAAATAAATACTATATATTATTGTATTTACTAACATGAAATAATCTCTAAGACATTGTTAACACACCAAGTTACAAATCAAGATACTATAATTCCATTAGTTTAAACAGCACTAATTTTGGGTTTAAGTGCATATTGGCATAAATGTCTATAAAAAGGTCTGATAAGACACTAACTAAAAATATGTTAATTATGGTTACCTCTGGAATAAGAGTGGAGTGGGGAAAAGGTAAGATACTTTCATGCGTATTTCTATATTTGTTTTTGTTTTTCTTTCTAAGTGGATTGCATTTGAATTTTATTTACATCCCCCAAAATTATAATTTAAAAATTAAAACTCAGTTTTGGTGGCTGTATGAAAGGCATCATAGAGGTGGTGAGACCACAGGTCAGTAGAATCTCTCTGTGCTAGTGAGCTGGTTCGAAGGAGAAATTTCCAGAGACTGCACTTAGCAGGGACCTGGGGACTGGAGGCAGTGCACACTGAAGGTGTGCGGCACGTGGGAAGCGAACGGGTCTCAACAGTGGCCCAGGTAGGAGAGGCGAGAGGGAGAGACAGGCGTTCACTCTCCTGCTCGGTTTTCTGCCTTCGGTGACTGTGCGGATGGGTGTGATATGCACAGAGATGGCAGGTGCCAGAGGGAGGGAAGTTTGTAGAGAAAAGAAGATAATTTCTACTTTGAGTGTGCCACATCTGAGAAACCTGTGCAGCCATACCCATCAGTAGCAATCGGGAGCCTATGCATGGAGGTCAGGAGGGTGGTTCAGCTGCAGATTGTATTTTACAGTGGTTTGCGTCTCGCTGGTATTTCAGCAGCACGAGGTGCCCAAGCAAAGATCAGTGGAGATGGATGAGGACAAGGCTGTGGCCACAAGGTTTTTTCTTTAACCATGTTTTGTGAGAACAAACTTGGGGTACAGGACAGAAAAGCAAAATTTGCTAACCGGAAACAACAATCTTTTCTTTTCTTGCTCTCCTTGCAAGGTCATTTTTCTATACATAGAGTAGAAAATCAAACTCCTTTTCTATGATGGTATTCTGCTTTCTCACAAAGCTGGACTGCTCTTGAGGAAAAAAACCCATTTTGGATGCTTTCCTGCTTCTACACAAACTGACAGGACCCCCAATGGCTGAGGCAAATGTTTCTCTTCCCCTTTTTCTCTGTAATTCCCACAGGAGGGCTCCTGGTTCTCCAGCAAGCCTTTCAGACATGCCTATGGGATTCTGAGGCCTGGGGGCATCTGACGGGAGGGTGGCTTTTCTTGACTGACCAGAGGTCTGTTCTCTCTACAAACATGCATAACACCTGAAGGACAATTAAAAAAAATGCCATTATTATTTATTTTTTTAGCTCATCGACACAATTTCCTTGAATTGGTTGTAGCAACAATTCATTATTTATAAAATTTTCATTAAATTCTCTGTAAATTCAGGAAACTGGATTAGGTCTAGTATCTTGGATTTGAATAGTAGGTGGCCATAAACATTTTAATAGGTCTTAGAAGGGCCCTAAGTATTTTTCTATGTGACTTACAACACCTTACAACAGAATAGTAAATAGCACTTTGGAATATAGAGTGTGGAATTTTCAGTATTCATTTATGGGCAGAGTTGCAATTTTATAAATGTATCTAAACAACAAAAGTTCAATAAATTATCAGCTCAAATCATTAATATCTCAGGTCTAAAGAAACAATAGGGCTTTCTCTTTGTTACCAAGAGGAGAAGTCTCTATTGGGTTTAATTTTCTCAGCATAAAATTAACAAGATTGACATGTCGTGAAAGCTTCCTTTGTGTTGAGACGTGGTCTAGCTTTGAGGATTTGTGATAATTAGTCTAGCAAAATACAATTGAAGCTATTATTTAATATGTGCAACTAGAAAACGGTAGGCTAAGGGGAATTTTAAAAAAATGAATGTGGTGGTGTGTCATAAAATCTTGACAATGGTTTGCCGGGAATTATATCCTAACCCAAAGGAACAAATCTAATGCTACCTACCTTCAGTCACAATGTCAGAATAAAGAACTGACTTCTTTCACACACACACACACACACACACACCCCTACACAGTAAATAAAATAATACTCTGAATACTTTAGTTCGGAGCCAACATTCAATTAAGGGAAAAGTTAAGGAAAAAGACATTTCTTGCTGAATTATCCACATTCACTTTCAAAGAGTTGTCACTGGAAACAGAAAAAAGCAAACTGACATGAATTCCAGAGTCTTTTAAGAAATGTTTTATAAAAAAAAATTAAAAAAATAAAATAAAATAAAACCTTCCAATATTAAAAAAAAAGAAATGTTTTAATAATGAAATACATTCATTTTCTATTACAGCTATAAAAATGATTTGTGTCTTTCCCAAACATAAATGAATTCACCCTACTCCCAGGTCCTCAAAAGTCTCAGTCCATTAGAGTATTAACTGAAGTTCAAAATGTCATCTAAGTGTCATTGGTTCTACAGTCCCAAGTCTCATCATTAAATCGTTTAAATTAGGTGTAAATGAGACTCTGGATGTATTTTGTCCAGGCCCACAATCCCTGCCCATCTGTGTCCCTGTGTCATTCAAGACTCAAGTTATCTATTCCAGAAATAAAGTGATGGGGCAGGCACAGGATGAGTTATATGCATTCCCATCCCCTACCCCCCAAAAAAATCCCAAGCAATTTTGAAATTAAACTGGGCAAACTCCATTCAATTTTAAGGCCCATAAATAGTTGCTTATTCTGTGGCCCATGAGTCCACGTGGAGGACCTGTGTTCTGCCACAGAATCATCCACTTTTTGTTTTGTTTTGTCAGAAAGGGTAGTATGAGTTTGAAGCTGAGTAGTTATATCGGCCTGTTTTCTGCTTGCCAAATTGTGGAAGGAGAAAAACTTCCTTTAAATTTATTCTATCTTAGTCACTTTTAGTCCCCCCAAATAGTGTATTTGCTGATATAACATCCTTTAAAAACTTTTGAGTCTCTTGTTACATCTCAGAAGTTTATTTCATTAGACAAGATGTTCCTTCATGAGTCTTTCCTAGATAATCTCATCTCTATTTCTGGCTTCTTTGGGTATGCCGAGGGCATGCTAATAATTTCAAAAAGCCTTCTGTGGGGCTGAATATTGTGACAATTTTCCTCTTCCAAGGATCTAGAGAAAGACTGTAGAACCCTACCCTTGGATTTCTCTTTAGAGCCTACCTTCCTGACATTGAATCCCCGGATGTTGGTATCCTTTGCAATCTGAATGGGCTAACCATTCCTTAACTCTTCAAGTCCTGGTTTCCTTTTGCTGAATGGTTCTTCTCTCAATGTGTCTCTTTCCTCTCACTATAGGCAGCAAGAAGAACCAAGCTACACCTTTAACACTTTGCTTGGAAATCTCCTCAGCTAAATATCCGCACTCACTGCTTATTTGTTCTGCTTTTCACTCAACTCCATGACACAATTCAGCTGTGCTTCCTGCCATTAAATAGCGAGAACTCTGTCTTCCACCTCTCAATAACACAGCACCATTTCTTTCTGAGTCCGTACCAGCAGGCCCTTTAATGTCCGTATTTCTACCAACAGTCTTTTAATGACAATTTAAATATTCTCTGAAATGATATGGGTTTTCTCTATCATGCTGTTTAGTTCCTTCTGAACCTTCACTAGCAGTGGCTTTGTAACAGTGGAGAATTGTAACCCACTCTACCATTCTTTTGACATTGTTTCTGTAAATGCTCACTCAGACTAATACGTAGCTTGTGGATAAACAGCATGTTTGCATAAGAATCCTAGGAACTAACTTCAAAAGATTCAGATTCTGGCCTTCAGCCATCCCAGCTCTGGGAGATTTGCTGACCTTTAACTATAAAGCCAGGATGACCCACACCAGACCATCACTTGACCAGTTTCTGAGTCCTTATCAGAATGGACTGTGCTAATCTGCACATGTTGAATTTTTCAACTCCCTCCCCTTGATTTCTAGCCTTCTTTCCCTCCCCCTTATGATGCAAACCTCTGCTGCCACCGAGATGTGGAGATGGGCTTTGGGACAAGAGTCCCCCAGCTCCACAGGTGGCCAGCACTCGAATAAACCTCTTTCCTTCCCACCAGAACCTGTCTCGTGAGTTTGGCTTTCATTAAGGCAGGTAGCCAGACATGCACTGGGTAGCAGCTTTAATATCCATCTTTGTACCAATTGTCTGCTCAGTGGGATGTAGGCTGTTTTATTCATGTGCCCCTGAAGTCTTCAACCCTCTATCCATTTCCAGTTCCAAAGCCACATCTATATTTTTGGGTATTTGTCACGGTAGCACTCCATTTCTAGGTACAAAATCTGTTTGTTACTTATTGCCGCTGCAACAAGTTATCACAAATTTAGTGCCTTAGAATAGCACAAATACATCCTTTTATAGTTCTGGAGGTCAGAAGTCTGACATCAATCTTATGGTTCCTTCTGATGGCTTTGAAGGAAGAATCTGTTTCTTTGCCCTTTTCAGCTTTGAGAGGTTGCCTACATTTCTTGACTCAATGCCCCCCACCCCTCACTTGTTTTTACATCACTCAAATCTCTTGCTTTCATTGCCATATCTCTTACTACTCATATTTCCTACCCCCTCTTACAAAGACCCTTGTGATCATATCCAGCCCATCAGATAATCCAGGATAATCTCCCCACCTAAAAATCCTTAACTTAATCACATCAACAGAGTACCTTTTGCCATGTAAGGTAACATATTCACAGGTTCTGGATTAGGACGTAAATATATTTGGTGGATATCTTTAGGGGAATCACTCAAAGAAAACACATTTTTGCCAAAGTTATCCAAGTAATTTTATTAGTCTTCTGTTTTTGATACTCACTTGTCTTATTACTGAATTCATTAGCATTTAATTAGGATTAATAGAGATGATTACTAGGTTACCTATACTCGAAGTCTCACAGGGTACAGAGTTGCAAAAACGATATCGTAAGAATAAAATGAAGGGACAAAAAGAATGTCATATCATTGAGAGTCAATACTCTAGTGCCTGTTCACCATTAAGTGAAATGACATGATCAATTTTGTCAAGTATGTTCAAAATATTGACCGGCTTACAGCCATCCCTTGGGGTTCTCAGGTGAAGACAGGCCACCTGACAAGTCTTACATATTGATCATAGTTTTGCTCTATGTGGGAGGCTTTAAACCTGACTTTTTCTTTAGCAAGAAGTACTATATGCATTTATAATAGCCATCCCAATACCTTGGATAACTCTGGTCCCCAACAACAGCCAACACAGTTGAAGAAGCATTGAAAATGTTTACTAAATACTTTTCTGACTGAATTGAATTAAATTTGGATTTGAGTTGCAAAGAAACACTGCTTGGGAAAAAGTCCTGCTGTCATAGGTGAAACTGGGGAAGAGTATAATGAGATTCTTTTTTGTTGACTTTCACTCCAGCTGGTGGTCAGGAGAAAGAAACTCTCATCGGGGGAGAAATGGGATCAGAAGAAAAGACAGCGCTGGTTGGGACTGGAGGAGTGTCCAGGAGAGGTTTTCACTGTTTATGCTTTGGTAGCCTCTGCAGAGCCTTAAGACTGGCACCCTCCCTAAAAGCCTTAATAACCCAGCCGCGCTGTTTGGCATTGATGCTAGTGCAGCTGATCATCAGCCTTGCACTTGCCAACTATTGATGAGTAGCAAACCCAACCTTTGAGACTGCAGTCCAGGAGCACCGAGAGCCGCAGAGCAAATGCTGGTCTTGATGTGCCACAGAAGCTACAGAGGAGCCGGGACCGTCTCAGTCTCAACGCTTTTTAATGCTGTCATTAGCAGTGTGGCCTTGGACACACCAGCTCTGCTCCTGGCTCAGAAAAATGACACTGTCATCGATACCCACGCTGCATCCTATAGTAGACAAACTCTGCTAGTGTGGCACCTCCTCACCTGCAGTCTGCTGTGTTTCCAGAGGTCTGGGCTGGAATTTATCCTTTCGCAGTGGACCAGATTTATGGATTAAAGGGTTTTCTGAACAAATGGGTAAAATACACATAAGCGGATGTTATCTGCCTTAGGGCTAAAGGCTAAAAAATTAATTTTCCATCTCAGATGCCTGAGCATTCCAAAAATGTGTGTGGTAGCTACCATGGTCTCTAATCCATTAGCTAAAGCACTCTAGAGGTTCTCTAAACTCCAGAGCCTGTGTATCTTGTCTCCCCTTTTCACCAGTTACTACTGTCCTTTCTGTTATTTCCTCCATTATCACATATCAACCTGCCATTTATTAAGCACGTACCATACACCATGCACTTTAATGAGCAGTTCATTTAAATGATCCATTAATTTTATTTAATCTGTCCACTTGTATGAAAAGTTTCCAATTCCAACATCAGTTTTGATTGTTCTTAGCCAGCTCAAGTAAAGCCCAAATTTCAGTAGCAACTACTTCCACACCCATAACCTTCACAGTGTCCTTGGACCCCTTTTATACTTTCAAATACCCGGACATGGGTGAGGGAAGAGGCTCTCATAGAGTGGCTAAAAACTATGGCTTTCAATAATGCAAAGCATGAGCAAGGTGGTGGCCTACTTACATTATAACTAAAGAACTGGCTTGCGGGGTGTCTAGGTATAGAATGGGTGACATTTTGACTTATTCAAGGCAGCTAGTGGGTCTTAGCAAATTTCACCTCAGTGGGAACCTCAGGATTGGTGAACCCCCTCACACTCTGGGCAGGAAAACCATGTCCATTCTCCCGGTTCTTACCCTGGCCCACACGTGAGCACATTGCCAAGGCCCCGCTGGAGGCTAAACTCCAAGGTTGCCACACCCTCCAAGTTCACATCACTCTTTCTTTAAGTTTCTGCCAATGTTCCTTTCTGCCTTCTACCCTAAAGCCCTCCTCCTGCTCCTTTTATCTTAAGAAAGAATACATGAAATATCTAGAAATGCTTGGTTTTCCTAGATCTGGGAAACCTAGATTAGGGAACTGTTATTCACAGAAACTGTGTTTACTCTATCCCAAGGGTAAGAAGGCCATGGACTTTGGGACAAAAACACAGGTCCCATGGCTTTCAGAAAAAGAAAAAGAAAGTTGAGTTTTATATTAAAAATGAGACCACATTGCATATTATTGGGAGAAAATAGAGCATACTATGTCTGGGCTCTGTGTGTTCTTAGACCAGTCAGACTGGACTCAAAATCAGATTCCACCACCGCCTAGCTGAATCCCGCAGGAATGGAGTTGGCAAACTCTTGTGTTAAGGGTGAAAAGCAAATTTTTTGGCTTTGTGGACCATGAGTAGTGTGAGCTTTCATACTACTCAGCTCTGCCATTGTAGCATGAAAGCAGCCATAGACATCACATAAGCAAATGAGAATGATTGTGTTCCAATGAAACTTTACTTAAAATACAGTTGTTTGGCTGGATTTAGTTCATGGGCTGTACTTTACAATCCCTGACATCGGCCAAGTTACTTAATGTTGTAGACTGAATGTGTGTGTGGCTCCAAAATTCATATGTTGAAGCTTAATCCCAGGGACGGTATTTAGAGGTGGGCCCTTTGGGAGGTGATTATGCCATGAGGGTAGAGTTCCCATGAATGGGATTAATGTCTTTGTTTAAAAGACCCCAGAGAGCTCCCTCCCCGACTTCTGCCATGGAAAGACACAGGGAGAAGACAGCCATCTGGAGGCCAGGACGTTAACTCACTGGACACTAAATCTGCTGATACCTCCAGAACTGTAAAAAATAAGTATTTGTTGTTTAAGCCATCCAGTGTATGGTTTTTTTTTAGCAGCCCCAGCGGACTAAGACACTTAACCTCTCTGACCTCATCTATAATACAGGGATGGTAAAATAATACTAATGCCTGTGAATTACTTAGAAGCATTCCTGGCACTCAAGAAATCCTGTTCTTCTTATTGTTGTTGTTTGTGTTATTATTAATTATGACTTTATACCCAACTGCCTACTTAGTATTTGTATTTGGTTGTCTGATTGATATTTCAAATATAGTAAACCCCAAACTGAACTCTTGACCCACTTTATCAAACCCGCCCCTCTCAGAGATTTCCCATCTCAGCTGATGATAATTCCACCCATCCTGTTGCTGAGACCAAAATGTTGGAATCAATGCCAACTCCATTCTTTCTTTTATATCGTATATCCAATCATTTAGGTCATTCTATTGGCTAAATTTTCTCAAAACCTGATCACTTCTCCCCATTTCTGCTGCTACCACCAGGTGTAAGTCCCCATTATCTTTTGGCTAGAAATAGATCTTCTCATGGAAACTTAAGAAAGACCATTCCCCCATCTTTCCTTTCTCGCCAGCCCCACCCATCCTCCTATGGCTCATTAAAATATAGTAGTTTTTATTCTATTTGTAACTTTTTGAAAACTTTATAAAGTAATTGGCAATTACTGACCAGTATTACCTTTGGAGCATCTCCAGCATTAAACATTGAGGTGATTTCAATTCTCAGTGGCAGGTTAAATTCCCATACCTTGCCTACCAGGTGCCAGGTAGAAGTTTGCTCCACAGGAGCCAGTCACCTCTTCCTTATGACCAGGGGGTGTTAAATCCAGGCAGGGCCAGGACTAGGGGGAGGCCAGTGAGGTGTTTGCCCCTGATGCAAAACTTAAGAAGGTGACAAAATTTTGTAGTGAAGAGAGATACTATTTTAATGCAACAGTCAAAAAGAATCAAAGCAGTAAACTATGGCTCCTGGCACAACCACCTGTTTTTGTCAGTGAAATTTAATTAGAAGAGACCTCTTCATCTCTGCGGGAGATGAGCGGCAACCCTGGATGAAGAGCAGTAGGGAGCCCTTCGGGCCAGCTGACCAGCCAGTCTCTGCGCCTGTAATTGAATCCCACCAACAAGCATCACTTCCAAACCACCTCTATGCACTGGAAAGGAAATTGGCTTGGGACACTGGGGCCCATTGCCCTGGGCAAGACTTGTAAACGCTCCTCATCCATGAAATTAAAGATTTGGACTTCATCATCCTCAAAGGTCTTGTACTTCTAGAATTCTACATAATGTATTCTCTGAACATTCTCTGGGTACTTAGTCATGTATACTATTTGTCTTGTTCCCTGAATCCTGTGCAATCACACTTTTCTTTCTTTTTAAACCAAGGTCCTCTCATTCTTAGCTTAAACTTCATCGTTGGTGGTTGAATCCTGATGCAAGTGTAGTTCAAGCATACCTGGGAGCAGCCTCCAAATCCCATAGAAGACTGCCTTCTGAGCATCTCCCCACAGCACTCTCTTCTCTTCTTTTTGTGCAGATGATCACTGTCATATAAGCTAGAATCCTTCTGATTCTCTTGGTTCAGTTCTCCTTTTACATCCTGTTCATAAAGCTGCATAATAACGATAACTTTACATGGGCTCAGCTAGCAGTCTTATTTTGCTCTGAAGTTTGAGCAAAGTGAATGGACACATAGCAGAAAGATTTACAAAAGTTAAAAGGAAGAATGTGAGAAGAACTCACTCAAGTAAGTGAAATACTCCTTATTTGAAGAGCTCCAAACCTGGCTTTGATGAGTGAAATGAAAGCAGGGAGTGAGAACGAGGAATCAGGAAACAGAGGGCTCAACACCCTTAAGCAGTGACCGCTAACACCCAAACGCCATCCAGTCTCTTGTGGTGCCGATGATTTTTCTACAAATCAGTGTTAATTTGCCACTATTTTAACAATGTATTGCAAAACACACTTAAACTAACAAAAAAGACAATATGCTTGAAGTCTCCATCTTCAAGCATAACAATTTTTCTCCACCAATAAGTCTATTTCTTCCTCAAAAGTCTAATAATAAATTTGTGTGGGTAATAATATGAACCATCCCTTTCTCTATCTTTCACTTGTTTCATTTCTAACAAAAAAGAAAGGTAACCACTCAACTTGAATTAGCATTTGTTCTAACCAACAGCATTCACAATTTTCTATACTTTTCCTATCCATAAAAAAATCTTCCAATCACCACTCAGGAAACAACATGCTTGCTACAAAGGCATATGCATCTTGTACTAAAAGCAGTGGCTGATAAACAAACAACCAATCAGCCCAGATCATTTGTCTTTAGGACTGGCTTAGGAAACATCTCTTCCTTTCCACCCAAAATGGTATCTTCCAGATCTTTCGTCTTCAGGTGACATTTACACCCCTGACTCCTTGACCTGCTCCAAGCAGACCTCTTTCTTCTTCATGAATGTGGAACCTGGGGGACATCCAACTCTACAATCCATTCCCGAAAGATTCATCAAAAAGAGGATGAAAAAAAACTAAGGCAAATTTTGAGGGTCCCTAGGGAGATATTAATTCACAGAAAATTATCTATGTGTTATTTAATTTTAATATTAATATTTAATTTATTAAAATGCATTTGACACAAGGTTTCTTTATTGTTTTTAATTCCACTTATATTTTACTTATAAATTTAGCAAACTATAACACTCAGTTTTAAAGGGCCTTCAACTAATATTCTTATTTAAATGTTAATTTTAAACTCTTTCGAACACTTTAAACTTACTTTATAAATTTAGTACATGCAATTTCCTTGTGAAGAACTTTCAATAACAAACATGTAAAAAAAATTTCCTTGAACACTTACAAGTTCTGTCCAGAAAAATTCCAACCATTGTTAATATAAGGAGAATGGTTTGGGCGACATCGATGTAACCTGGCAACCAAGGAGAGTGGACTGGAATGTGCATGGGTAAAAAAGTGACAACTTCACTGTACTAGTAGTGAGGACAGTAGACATTATTGAGTGAGCATGTGTACTGTGTGGCTGTCACATTCAAAATGACTGAGAGAGCAGAGCAATGAATCTACATCGAATTTTGCATTAAGCTTGAACATTCCTCCACAGAAGCTATCCAGATGATTCGGAAGTCTGCAGCTATGGGCAACTGGTGATAGGCAGCTTCATCACCACAACATACCACGTGATGCCTGCTCATGTATCTCATCTCATGCAGAGTTTTTTGACAAAACATCCAATCACCCAGGTGACTCAGTCCCCCTACAGCCCAGATATGGGTCCTGCGACTTCTGGCTTTTCCCAAAACTAAAATCACCTTTGAAAGGGAAGAGACTTCAGACTGTCAGTGAGATTCAGAAAAACACAACAGGGCAGCTGATGGTGACTGGAAAAACTGTGTGAGGTTCCAAGGTGCCTACTTTGAAGGGGACTGAGGTATCATTGTCCTGTGTACAATGTTTTTGTATTTTATATCTTCTTCAATGTCTCTATCTTTCATATTACATAGCTGGATACCTTCTGGGAAGACTTTGTAAATTATTCTTTCAAGTCTATCAGTTAACTGATAAAAATAGAAATTTTAAATTTATATTAAACAATCCCACAATGTATATAGGTATAGGACAATTTTAACCTCAAATGATACTGCTTAAAATCATAAAGTTGATCTACTCTCAAAGGCAAAATTCTTCTAAATATTATAAACTCTTAAGATATTAAATACATATTTAATATAAAATATCTATATCATAATTCTCTTATGTATGTCTATGTTTTCAATATTCTCAAGGTTAAAAGCTTCTTATTCATTAGGAAGAGTTGTACTATCTAAATGATTTTGTGGTTACCTTCTCAACCAGTGAAGATTATATAAAAATTAGAGAAACTGCTTAGGACCTTGATGAAAATTTATTTGCAGGCCTTTAGTGATTCCTGTGGCAGGGACCCCGGAATTTAAACAGGGTGGATTGCCCATCATTTTGAGTGCCGGTCCCCTCAGTGTTTTATTCTTTCATCTAGTTAAGGAAATTTGCAATCCATGCTATCTTACAGCTTGATTGTATTCATCCACTTTGTTCTATATGGAATTATTTTCATCATCTTTCTAGCTATTAGGGCCACACAACTCATAGCTTTGTCCACATATCTTCTGCAGTAAGACATGTCAGTTTAATGGCATGCACAAAAAGGACTGGGATGTACACTCCGTGAAAAGAAAGGGAAAAGGACTTAGGAAACTGGAATCAGAGTCTAGTGAACTGGTGTACCTGGGGTGGGGGGTACAGTTTTCCTGTGTCAAGCTCAAAGACATTGCTATGTACTGAAAACCCATCCTCTTTTATTCATGCAAATGTTCCGTACCCACAATGTTAGGAAGTGGCCCAAACCAGTACACACCTAGTAATAACTAGGTTTGCATCTAAAAGGTATAGACTTTGCCTCCGGTGAGGAACTCATCATTTAGGGAATGGGAGACGGCAGTGGTGGTGAAAAAAGGAAGTAAGCAAAAATAATAGAACCTGGAAAATGAAATGCTCAATATTTAGAGACCTTACCCTTGGAGTTCAGATTGAGGGATGTGTGTGCATGAGCACCTGTGTGTGCATGTATGTTGGAAATGGTATCGTGGTGATGGGAGATTGAGACATGGCAATAAAACCTTAGGGCAGGTCCTTGTCTCTGAGACACATTTAAGAATGTTTATCACTGAAGATCAATACACTGAGTATGAAAGAGGTTGTCGCATAACACTTGGGTGAACTAATTTTTAATGGCTACTTATCATGTCCCTCAATAGCTTAAGGAAAGCATTCAGCTATTTCATGTCGCTGCTTCATAAGAAAGGGTTCTTTTGTTGACAAATCATAGTAGGCATATGACTGTGCATCGATCCCTGAGCCTTCTCTGGTCTCTTTCTTGAGCAGCCTAACACTGACTACTGCTGTATGAAACTCTAACCATCCATGTGGCAGCTGCCGGGATTGAGAGAAAATGTACCTTACCCCTCGCTATACTTCTTGGTAGAGTAGATGCTCTTACAGAATGATGAATATTATGAGTTCAAGCCCAGTCTCAAGTGGGATCCTCCCATATGTTTCAAATTCAGATTCTCAACTTCTTGCTTTTGTATGTCTTTTTTTGATACCCCCATCCTCCCTGTAATGCCCTTCCTTCTGACTGCTTCACTGTTTGTTGCGCTCTCTGAGTAAGAAAAATAGGAAAAGCCCGGTTAATTAATGCTGTGTTAGCGAAGAGCCCCTGTGGTAAGGATGCGTTCTGGGCTTTGGTTTACATGACTGTTGTGGTCACTGCCTTGGCCTTAGGGAGGTCAGCCAAGCACACCCCCGCTCCTGTCACAGTCACTTTGCTCTTTCTGTCTCCTTTTCTAATATGTTAACCTCAAAACAGCCTATTTTATAAATGCTTTGCCGTTTACAAGCTGGTTTTTAGCTTAAAATTTTTTTAGAAGATCTATGTAGCATCGTGGTTGAACATGGAAACTCTAAAACCAGAGTTCTTGGGTGCAGAATCCATGGCTATCATGGCCTAGTGTGTGTCTTCGCGCTAATCATTTAAGCTCTTTGTGCCTCCACTTCACACTGTCAAATGGGGACAATAATAATGCCTACCTCATAAGTTTATTGTGGGGATTAAGTGAGCAAATGTATCCAGAGCATTTGGCAGCATACTAAGTGTATAATGAGTGCCAGATAAAGGTTTGCAATCAGTCTTATTTGACTGAAGGAGGGAGGGCTGAGCAGAGATTGAGCAGAGAATGTAAACTTTGGGCTAAATGGGTGCTGCAGTGGATTTTCCACTGGTCTGGCTCTCTAGACCTAAAGGCCATGATTAAATGAGAGTCAGCTGTGGATTTAGCTTCACTCCATTAGAATGAAAAATGTGCCAGAATTATTTCCATTTGGCCTGGATCCTTATATCCTTCCAACAGTGCCTCTTTCTTATGCTCAGAGCTCTCTTGGACTCAAAAATTTAAAATCCAACCATGACAATAGCAACCAAAAGTGAGCCGTGTCCAAGGGAAAAATTGAAACTCCATGCCCAAAGAATAGGAGCTGAGTAGCCGGAGGTAGCATCACATTCTCACAGAGGCTCAGAGATAATAATGAGTTGAATTTCCCTTCTGGTTTTCTGAGAAGTTGAATCTGTAATTCTGGCTACTTTGGAGGGAGGTTCTTTAGGAATTTAGTTCTGATAGCATTAACCAGGTGTTAAATTGTGAATTCTTCTCAGCTAGTTATGGGTGAGCCCTTGTTCTCTGAAAGTTGGGTCTAGTATTTCTGCCCCTTCCTGAGGTTTGACCAAGTGGGAGTTTGGGAATAGGAACCCAGGAGTGCCATCTGGTCAGCCAGCTCTCTTTCATTCCTCTTCGGTGGGGTTTCCATTGTGTTCCCTGTTGCATCTGCTTGGTGGGTGAATGCTGATTGCAGCCAACACCTCCCCATTCTGTCACAAATGCCACCCTCATTATCATGTTTAGCAGACAAAGGCTACTGTTCCAAGGCCAGAAGTCCTTGCCTTGCAATCCTGAAATAATCCTGAATTACACAGATGGTAGGTGGGCATGGATTCAGCGTTTTTGAGTTAGCAAAGACCTGCTGCATCATCTGTACCAGCACTGTTCAAAAGACCTTTCTGTGATGATGGAAGTGGCTTTTGATCTGTGCTATCATTATGGTAGCTGCTAACCACATGTGGCACTTTCAGTTTGATTAGTGTTACTGAGAAAGTAAATTTTAATTTAATTTAATTCACATGTAGCTAGGGGCTTATATTGGACAACTCAGAACTCTATTTATTATGTAGAGGAGAAAGCTGAGCCCCAGAAAGAGGAAGAGGGGCTTGCCCAAAGTTACCGAGCTGGTGCCGGCAGAGCTGGGATTAGAGATTGGGTCCACATGCTTCCTGCTGGTGCTTTCTGCATTTTACCATCCTGAAGCCATGAACACAATTCTAGAATTTCACTGGTAATAAAAGACAACAGAACCTGTTTCTTTTGTGATTATCCAGCTCCCCGCAGGCAGTTCTTAACTTCCACCACCCTCATGAATGCTTCCCTTCTGTGTCTGTCCGTAGAGCTGAAAAGGATGCTGTCTGTGCTAACTCTACGGAAAGACTGCACCCAAGGCTCGATTGAATGAAACACTTGTTAACCTCCTCTGAAGCCTAACTTTTTTTTTCTTATTTTAAAATTTATTTAAAATTTATTTTTATTTTTTTCTATTACAGTTGTCCCAAATTCCCTCCCCCCTTGCCCTCTTTTACCCAGCTGACCCAATTCCATAGTCAATCCCCACATCACTGTCCATGTTCATGAGTCGTTCATGTTCTTTGACTCCCTCTCTTCCCCTTCTTTCCACCATTATACCCCTCCCCCTCTCCTCCAGCGGCTCCTTCAGGAATGACATGAGCTCATTCACTTCAGGACCTGCATCTGGGTCCCTCCAGAGGACTCACGATGGCGAGATGAAATCACATTCCTGAGTACTTTGCACACAGCCTCAGCAAATCCTGTGATGAAGAAGGTCCTGGATGTTTAGCACATTTCCAAGCAAAGTTTCTCTTGTCAGAGTTTTGCTGGCCTCTGGGTAGTTTCTTAGGAGAACATCAGTATTTGTTGAAAGACTCATTTTAAAACACTGGAAATTGGCACTCACACAGAGTATGGCTAAGGGCTCCAGTCCAGGAAGATTTTCAGCTGCTGAGTAGAGAAGTGCAAAATAAATTAATCAGCAATTTGTAAAAAGATTCTTTCCTATGATTAGATACACATCCAGTTATCTAGCTCTCTGGGACACAAACACCATCATTCAGGACCCTTGCTCCTGAAACATGGTCCCCTGTGTTGATCAAGATTGACAAGTTGACCAGAACTGAAAGGCACTAAGTCCTCACAACGTCCACCTCTTCTCCCTTCCTTCTTGTTCTTTTGATGATGATGCCAAGGGTCCATGCAGGCAAAATAAACCATATCCCACACTTTTTGGTTCTCTTGAACAATTTTTCCTTCCTGGAAAAATTTTACAGCCAAACCTATTTTTTGCCACGGCATATACGAAGTTCTCGGTAATGTATTTTTTAACGTTAAACGTATATGGTTATTCTGTGTCTGTTTTTAATCACTTTCTGGGAATTAGGGTGCTTGGGGAATCGCAAACAGGTACTTTGGAATTTCTTTCTCAACAAACAGTTTCTTAGTTCCTTAGTCGACTCTGAGGGTGTCACCCAAATCACCTGGAGTCAAATGGAACGTTCTGCAAATGCCAGTATATGGGGAATTATTTCAATTATACAAGGCAGGTAACTTCTAGAGATCTGCTGTACAACATAGTGCCTGTAGTTAATACTATACTGTGCACTTACATGTCTGAGAGGGTAGTCCTTGTCTCACGTTTCCTTGTTCCCACCGCTCACCCTCAACACAGATACACACACAGACACCACCCCTGAAAAAAAACACAAGGAAACTTTTGGAGGTGATAGTTACGTCACCTTGATTGGGGTAATGGTTTCATGGGTTGGTATGTTCCTATGTCCAAACTATACAGATTAAATCAAATATATACTAACATCAAATTGCATATGTTAAATATGTACAATTTTTGTATATCAATTTATAGTAGAGTTGTTTCATAAAGTTCTTTCTTTCTTTTTTAAATACTTTATTGTTGTTCAATGACAGTTGTCTGCGTCCTCTCCCCTCCCCTCCCCCCACTCTTTTTTTTTTAAAGAATCTGAACAGAATGAGACAAAACAGGGACCCACAGTTAAAATGTAAAAGAATTTCTTCCTAGTTAAAAAGATGCAACATAATTCTGTCCTTCTTAGTTGTGAAGGGTAAAAATGCTCTTGGTAAATGCACATATTTATATAGGTGAATTTCTGTTTTGCGAGGTCAGAGAAGGATTTTCTGCCTACTTAAAATAATCTCAGATTAACAGGCACTAACTGGTTATCTGATGGAGGGGAAGGATGACACCAGAGCCCAGGATCCCTTCATGGGCGAGTGATCATCAGAGTTACCCAAGGCCCCACAAACAGGATGAAATAGATTCAAGTTTGGACTTCACGATGGTTATAAAACTGCTGTGTGCACAGGGAAAGAACCATAAGGCTGAGTAGGTTCTGGATAATTTCAGCATGGATAAGCAGTGGAAATAATAATGGGGAACCGAGCTGCCTCTTCTCGGTCTCCCAGTTTGTGGTGTCGACATCATGGTCAATGTGATCTACACAGCAGGTCCAGAGATCACTGAAGCAGAGCAGGGATTAGCAGGCTTTGGAGTTGGTCAGGCTTGGTTTCAGTACTTGCTCTGGGCAAGCCACTTATCCTTCTAAGCCTCTGTTTTTCCATCTTTGAAATGTAGATAATAGTATTCAGTTTAAAGGATTCTTATGAAAAACTATCTATCCATCTATCTATCTATCTATAAATCATTTAGTGCACAGGTTTTCACTCACCATCAGAGCATGGGCCATAGTTATAAGGTGGCAAAATCTGTGCTTTTCCTAAATTAATAACTAGCTTATATAAAACTATATGCCATTCACTGGCATTTTTATTGCATTTACTTATTATTTTTTAAAAGATTTTATTTTCTTATTTTTAGAGAGAATAGAGAGTGGGGGAAACATTGACGTGAGAAAGAAACATCAATTGGTTGCCTCTTGTATGTGCTCCAACTGAGGACCGAACCCACAATGCCAGGCATGTACCCTGACTGGGAATCAAGTCGAACCAGTGACCTTTCGCTTTGCGGGGTGACACCCAACCAACTGAGCCACACCACTCAGTGCCATTCACTGGCATTGTTAAAAATCTGAACCAAATCTTTCTGCTTTCCCAGAACTTTCCAGCGTGTGGGTACAGGAGAAGAAAATAACAGTGACATTCAAATTCAAATGTCCCTAATTCTTTTTCACTCAGCTCAGGCCCTGAGAAGTATGAATTACTAAGCACCTCTAAGGAAGGCTCCAGCAGTTTCAGAACAAGTCTGCCCCCCGGGCATTCTTCTGGAACCTGTCATGTCTACACTAGACCCGAGAGCCTCAGAATGACATGGCTGACATGACATGATAGGGCGAACCTTTCTTTAACATCAATATGTGAATAAAAATAGTATCTTACCTCCCATTAAAGTTGCTTGAATGAACAAAAAATAATCAAATAGTCAAATCATTTCGAAATGTAGTCTTACTAACAGACACACTCCCTTCCTCGTGCTTCCCCACGGGGATGACACTGCCTCCCACTAGGGCCAGCTGCTGTCTGTTCCATTGCAGTGAGAGAAGACTTGGGTTCTTCTGTGTCACGTGTTGCTAGGCAGGGCCTCACAAAGTGCTACTCGGGTCACAGAGCTTCTCAGAAAATGGCCACCTCTCCACAAAACTCAGACATAAATGTACGGTTCTGGGTACTACAGGGTTACTCCACACACATGTGATTTTGTACACGGTTTGAGTTGGTGTCATTCTCATAGACAATGATATGAATGGAATCCAAATCCTTTGGGCTGGGCAGCGCACAACCTGCCCCACTGTGCACAGTCCTCTCCTTTTCAGGACCTGTTCCCCAGCACCTGTTCACAACCCCCTTCATCTTGATGTCTTCTGAGTAGAAATCAGCCCATGCAAATAAGTGCTCAAGAACTGATCTATATCCCTAGTGTATCCATGGACACAGAAATGGATACTACCCTCTACTACCAGCAAGAGTTAAGAAACAAATTAGCTCCCCCATCAACCGCAAAGAGATCTTAGCTGGTGACTCACAGCTGAATGTAGTCAGCAGATATGCCTTGTTTTGTCAACATAATGCATTAAGAGTTGGGAAACTGAATTTCTTAAAGCAGGGCTTAAGTTTTACATTTTTGCCAGTACTTAAAACTCACTGTTGCCTTATTCCACATGCATTTATTGGAGCATGATTGGCCCTTGAAAACCTTTGAGTCACACACACACACATACACACACATGCACACACCCCCCCACCCTTTTTTCCCCTGGCAATTAGAAGTTTATGGGGTCTTTTGCTGCATGTAACATTATATAAAATAAAAATATTCACATAGAATTTGCTTAAGGTTCTAATTTGTGGAGTCTATGCTTTAAAAACTTATATACTGGAAATTTCATGCTTCAAACTGGATTTACACCCTAAAGAGTCTCCCTGCAAAACAGATTAATACACCAGAATTTTCCAATCTCCTTATAGCATTGTAGAGTGGAATACACATAATGAAAATTTTATAAAGCTACTATTTATTCTTCACTTATTAAGGAAGGAAAATACTCACTAATGCGTACTGAGTTCATGCTGTGTGTCAAACTCTTTATTACCGTATCTAATCTATGAAATAACCTGATAAGATAGGTACAAACTTGCCCTTATTTTATACAAAAGTAAGCTAGTAAACAGAGTTTATGAATTTTCCTAAGTTCACATATGAAATGAAAGATCAAACATATAAACCAAGACAGATTAACTCCAAAACCCATGCTCTTAATACCAATAGTTGTCAGACCCTATTTTTATATCAGCTCATTTATCTTCAGAGCCATATTTAAGGTCCATGTCATTGCAGTCTCTTTATATTTTAGGGAACTAAAGTTTATGAAAATTAAATCATGCATCCAAATTTCATATAGGTAATGTGATGAACCAGCTAAAACCTAAATGTGATTCCAAAATTTGTGTTGTTTATCACAATGATATATCCCCTCCTTAATCTCTTGACTTTTGGAGTGATGGTTTCAAGTTTGCCATTAATAAGACGTGAAGGAAAAGGTACTCTTTCCCATCTAAAATCTGCTCTAACTTATAGAATCAGAAGAGGATATTTTTTTACTTGGCTTCCATAAAGCCATTCCATTAGACACGGGGCTATGGAGGGCGTGCCTCTAAAGAACAGTAGAAGTAAATGCACAAAGGATATCTTCTCTTATTCTACCCCCTCCAGTGATACAGTAGGGAAAACAATCTATTCGGAGTGACAGATTTGGGTGTGAATCTTACCTTAAACATTTACCAGCTGTGCAATGTTGGAAGATAATTGTAACCTCTCTGAACTTCAGGTTCTGTATCAGTCAGCTATTCCTCTAATGCTTTGTAACAAAACTCAGTTACAACAGTGCGCATTTATTCTCAGGTCCATAGCCTGTAGGTTCACGGTAGATGGACCAGACTCAGTTGAGCGGTTCTGCTTCAAGTTGTGAGCTGGACTTGCCTCCTCATTGTGTCTTAGAATTTCTCTACATGGGTTAATTCTGAGGCCTAGGCTGAAGGCACAGAAACTGAGATAAAGCTCTTCACATGATATTGGGAAAGACACAAGAAGGCGTGTCTAGTACCGCAAACTTGATTTGTGCCTTTACTTGCATTGTAGCCATCAAACATGCCATTGACAAAGAAAGACACATAACCAACCCAGACATTAATAAGGATAAGGAAATATACAAGTGGTTAAATGTTTGACAAATCATTGAAACAACCATGGTTTCCTTTTATATAAAATGGATATGATGAAACCTAATTTTAAGAGATATGAGGCTAGAATGAAATAACACACATTAATAGGTTTATAAAGTATGAAGAATTATTTGAAAGCAAAATATTGCAATTATTTTTCTAGAGAGAGGCATTGCTAGACTGCAGAATCTGTTTCCACCTTGGGAGGCATTGATATTTCCCAAAGCAATAGACCAGCTAGTGTGTAAGGGATGATAGCTGCTGAGCCCTTTAGAGTAACTGGTGGAAATGCCATTTACAGATAATAGGCTGTGTCTGCCAGTCTTGGCATTTTGATATTTTAATGTCTCGGGGCAATTAAATGTTGGCAGTAAATATTCACACATTGCAGAGAACTGGATAGATGATTGAAGTTTAAAATTAGCATTAGATTAGGCTGCAGGGAGTCAAATCTGACAATGAGCCTAGGCGTGCTCATGGTGTAATTGGAGTAGCTGGAGGATGAAGACAAAAATAAAATAAATTAAATAATGTCTTATTGGGGAAGACAGAGTGAGTTCGAACAATTCACTGCTTCCTCCATGAATCAAGTGGCCATCGCAAAGTTCTCTGTCAGCTCTTCTGGCTTTTTCTCACTCCTTCTCTGTAAATATTTTTCTGGAAGATGAAACTGAGGTACTAACAAGTGAAGGAAATTGACTTCTGAAGCTTGAAAAGAAAAGTTAGGTCTTTCCCAAATGAGACTGGGAGAACCCTTTTGGTGGGGAGAGAGGATGGTCTCTGTAGATCCTTCCACTATAAATGATCTGAGCCTCAGGCTAACCGGGGTGTTGCCCTACCTCTCTATTCCCAGACCCTATCTTATACCCACAGATTCTGCACTCATCTGCAACCAAAATACAACTGAATTTGGATCTGAGTCTGAGCTCCAGTTTCAGATTCATGTTTAGACAATAAGTGTCCTAGGGCAAGTTCATAGCTTCCCAGGGGTTTATGTACAGAGTTGAAGGCTCATACTAATCTCATAGGTTGTTCAGTGTAGCTGGGGCTACTGCGTACTTTCAATAAATGGTCCAGGAAGCTCCATGGAAGGTAGGACCATTTGGAGCACAGTCATGCCTGGGCCTTGAGGGGGCATCAGAATCCCAGGGCCACCAGCAAGGGGATTCACCAACTCTGGCCTTACCAACTCTGGCCTCACCAACTCTGGAGGCCAACAGTGTTGTGACTTGTGTTGTGGCCGGCATGGCACCACAAAGCCCAGCCAGAACAGACCTCGTGAGGATGCAGCCCAGCGTCCTGCCAGCTGGGTGTTCTAGGTTGTAGGGCACTTTTTTTTTTTTATGATTGTCTGCTTATGTTATTGTTACATTTTTCATTATTTGTGGTTTTTATGTCTCCCAAAGCTCTTGAGCAAAGGGCAAAGAGGAGCATTTATTTATTTATTTATTTTTTTTTTTAAAGATTTATTTATTTATTTATTTTTAGAGAGAGGGGAAGGGAGGGAGAAAGAGGGATAAAAACAGCAATGTATGGTTGCCTCTCACATGGCCCTCACTGGGGACCTGGCCTGCAACCCAGGCATGTGCCCTGGCTGGGAATCGAACCGGGACCCTTTGGTTCCCAGCCCGCGCTCAATCCACTGAGCTACACCAGCCAGGGCAAGAGGAGCATTTAAAAAATTACAAACATTATATTTTGAGCAACATAAAGAAACAGGAGACAGGAAAACAAACCCTGATGATGTTTTAGCAATGCTTGCAGCATCGTGACAGGAATTAATTTGGGACTTTGGCCTCAGAGTGGCTTAGTACATCTCTCCCTCTCTCTCTCCACCCGCCCCCCACCTCAGCCTCTGCTGCTGCTTCCTCCTAGTACCATATTCTGATATTCTGTCTTCCTCTAAAGAGGTTCTCTTATCCCCACAGTCCTCCTTCTGAGCCACACCCAGAGCTAAGTCACGAATCCAGTGCTGCAGAAAAACTAATTCAAGCTTCTTACTAAGTTTCTTGCTAAGCAGCACCCTCTTACATGGTCCAACATTTTTCTGACCTTCTCCCTTTCCCATTACTTCTGGATATCGCTATAGAAATAAAAATTCATGCTTGGGAGGGCTCCTGTGAGCCAGTCACTAGGCTCAGTGCTTCCCTGTTCTTCTTCACGAACAGGGTACAAGGTCATCTCATCTGAAATTCAAGGAAGTGGAGGCCTAGTGTATACACTGAATAGCTTTAAATATTTGCTCTGTTTCATTTTTTAAATCTGTAAAAACTCCAATGATGAGGATGATGGATTCTTTAACTTTACATATTATTTTCTCTCCAGTCTATCTTATCTCTTCCTATTTCCATGTCCTTTTATTCAGTGTTCTTATTTCTATCCTCTTGGTCTATTTTTCATTGGTCTCTTTTGATTTCAACTTCATTTCTGTGATGGTTTTGCTTTGCTTTGCTTCATTTCTTTCCTCCTCAAGCCTGGCCAGATCACCTCTCATTTCCTCCCTTTGCCTCAGCATCTCTGGATTCTAACATTTATTCTTTTTGATCTTCCCAAAGAGACACGATTGCTTCAATAAAGTTTGTAATGTACTTTTTCAATTCATGGAAAAATATTGAACAAACATATCTGCACCGTGGCTATAATATTTTTTTGGTAAGTTTGGGTTCTTTTCTTTTATTTTTCTACTGTAGTAGCTCTCTTCTGGGCTAGCTCCACTCCTTTTTATTGCTCATTAATTACTTTGAGGGAGAAACCTTCCAAATCACACCCCAAAGTTCTCTTCTCTGCTGCTGCAGAGACAGATGTCCTCTTCTCAGTATGGTGGGGGAGAGGGAGGAGGGGGAGGATTTTTGCCACTAGTCCTGCTCATCTCAGTTCTTTCACTGGTTGTCGCGAATGCAGAATGCTCCACAGGCTGAGTTCTCCACCTTCATGAGGATGTTTCTGTTGGATGTTCTGACTTCTGTCTTTCATTCACCAGATCACTGCCCTCTGAATGGCTTCTTTCTCCCAAGAGGTTTTTTTTTTTTTTTTTTTTTTGCACAATTTGGTTTGTTTGGGCAGCACTTAGACATGTTTTGGAGTCTGCAGATTACGCATACTTGATTTGTAGTTTTGCTGAAAATTAGTTTCCTATTTTTTTCCCTTCCCTCGGTAAGACATCCAGGAGGAAAAGAGAAAAACTACTGACTTATACAACCATATTTACACTGAAAGTGATGGATGCTTAGAAAATAATATTTCCAATATCTTGATCATTCCTGGATCACAATGGCTTTAGTGTAAAAGGTTTGCATTCATGGTTCTTCTGTTAAAGATGAGTGAGGAATAAGAAATCAGTAATAAATGATACTTTTGTACCCTGTCTTGATTAGGGTCTCTGTAGTTTGGCTCAAACCTAGCAACCACCATTTTTTGACCCAAGGGAAACTCACTCATTTGGTATCTTTCCAATCGCTTTACTCATTGTTTACATAGGGAAATTTGGATGATTGTGAGGGTGATTGGTCATTTATAGTTCCAACCTCAAATGAATAGACTGCTCTATTTTATGTAAGATTTGTTTGTTTGTTTTTATCTGAACTCACTTGTTTTTAAGACAGGGGGACATCCACACCAGTCCCCACTGGGACAATCCCTGACTTTAAGGATTGTTTTCCTCCCTCTTCCTCTTCTCTATTCCTGATCTTCTCATAGTGTCTGAAGGAGGATGGGTGTTCATTATTTATCAAGCGTAGCAGAATATTTGGTGCATAGAGTCTTTTTTGTCTGAGCTTGGGGCCTGGTTGCCCATCCTGGGACAATAGAAAAGTCCAACTCAGGTTTTTGCAATGCTTACAGAACATCTATCATGTGCTATTATGGGCCTTGTGCTAGGGACTGGAGTTCAAATACATATCCGTCAGGGTCTCTGCACTGAAGGAACAGCTAGTTTTGTTAGAAATATAAGAAATGCTAAAACTGTTCTAGTGCAAGGGGAAGGACGACTGAGCCCATCGTAGAAGTCACAGTTTACTATCAGGGTTTAGCAAAAAGATTGCAAGCATTGAAACCATGGAGAAGACAAGATTTGATTTGGGAGATGAAATGAGCAGGCATTCCCTCATGAACCATTTTCCTCTTAGGGTCATAGAATGCTTGGGTTAGAAAGGCCCTTTCAGATTATTTCTTCTTAATCATTTGGAAAACCAGGAGACAAGCTCAGGAAAAAAAGTTTCTGTTTCAGGATTGTACAGTTAGTATTTGAGCCAAGATTTACTAGGATCTTGACTCTAGGGCCCAGGCTCCTTCTTTTACACAATGTTGCAATGCATCCCAGTTCCAAGACCATGTCAAAGCCAAGTACTGGCCATCCTGACACGGCCCAGATGTCCAAGTCCGATGAGGGCCAGGAAATGAGGTCTATGTATGTGCTCAAATTTTATGTAAACTTAGGGTGTTTGGTGACTTGCCAGAAATAATCAATCACAACTCAGTCATGCCCTCTGCTGGCTCTTTAAAAGTCCAAGGATATGTTCAGTCCCAACCTCCATGTTTACTCTGCATTCCTTTCCTTTCCCATATTTTCTGTCGACCAGCCCAATATGCTTTGGGCCATTGACTTTTTCTCCTCTCTAATGTTTTAATTATATTTATATATAAACACCGATGAAAAGTAGCACAATTTTTGAGATAGTACTTCCGCCATGTTATTACTTAGCCTTTGCGGTGCACTTTCGTTTGTGGAGCACTCACATGCTATTTAACTCTCTTCACCAGACGTCTTGGAAGGGGGCCGGGCTGTTTATTTCTAGGCCTTACATAACAGGCTTTGATGAATAATGATCCTGTGGGACTGGAAGGGACTTCCAGAGATCACAGAAGTATCTGCCCTGCTCCCAGAAAAGCCTGTGTTGAAACTATCCTGATCTCACTCTCCCAGCTTCTCATCTTCAGTTCTTCCTTGATATCTTCTTCTCCTAGGTTCTCTAGGGGCTCCTAATGCCAACTGCTGCCTGTAATCCCTTCTTGTCAGGCAGAAATTTGAGCTATGAGCTCCTTGGGTTTTAATTTTGACTTCTCAGATCCACCTATTGGAAGCCAGCAGCTCCACATGGTCATGTTATGAACCAGGTGGAAAATCACCATGACCTCAGTTCACCAGAGCTCTTAGGAACTGCTTTGTACAAATCCACTTTGTGGTGTTTTAGATACAGAATGTCATAGACAAGAAATGGAAAAAAGAGGGGAACTTATGTTTATGGCCTACCAGTTATAGGCTATTCATTTTCTATACATTTTATGCACTTGATCTCCTTCAGTCAACATGGTAGCCAACCAAGATTGATACTTTTATCCCTATTTTTAGAGGTGAAAAAACTGAGGTTGAAAGATATTCAGTAACTCACTCCAGGTCTTCAGGGATAAGCTTCACTTTAAAGCAGGATTGGGTTGACTCCCAAGCTAGGGCTCTTTGTGTTACAACACTCCTAGGGACTTTGAAGGCACCTTGGGATTGAAAGTTATAGAGAACGTTTTGTTGTTGCCTTCCCAGCATTCAGTTCCTTTTAACTGGAAGTTGCACCTGAGTTTCCCTGGGAGAAGCAAACTGCCTCTGCTTTCAGTCTATATGGGCTGGCTGGGGCCACTTCCCCACCCTCTCTCCAAGGTAAAAATACAGGCACATGTCTGAGGGATGGCCAGTCAGAGCAACTCGTCTTCCTGACCATGGAGAGTCGGTCAGAGATAAATAGAAGAGCTACCCTGGACTGATGAGAGCCCATGGTCAATGGAATAATGGTCCCCCAAAAATGTCTCCATCCCAATTCCCAAAACTTGTGACTATACCTTACATGGAAAAAGGGACTTTGCAGGCTTGATTAAACTAAGGATATTGCCATGAGGAGATTATGTCAGACTATCCGAGTGGCCCCAATGCAATTATGAGAGTCTTTGTGAGAGGGAGGCAAGGACGTTTGGGTCAGAGTGTATGAATCTGGTTCTCCAGGTATATAATATATGTACACACACATATACACACATGCACACATATATACACACATATGCTATATGCATACAGAAACAAATTTATATATTACACATGAGAAAATATATAAACTGTGTATAGAGAGAAACAAATGTATGTAAACTGTATAAAAATAACTATAGATAAATTATATATGTAGAGAGAAACAAAGAAATATATAAACTATATATACAGAAAAATATGTAAATGATATTTTGAGAGAAATAACTGTGTATAGAGAATCTATAGGGAGAGAAAAATATATATGAAGTATACATACAGTAAAAAAGATGTATTATAAGGAGTTGGCTTCCGTGATTACGGAGGCTGAGATCTGCAGTGGGCAAGCTGGAGACCAGGAGAGCTGCCAGTGATGCGGTCGCGGTTCTGGTCTGAAGTCTGAGGACCAAGACGGCCATCAGTGTAGGTCCTAAATCTGTGGGCTTGAGACTGAAGAAAAGCCAAGGCTGCAGTTGGAGTCCAAAGGCAGGAAAAGACCGCGTCCCAGCTCAAAAGGGTCAGACAGGAAGAGTTTCCTCAAATTCAAGAAAAATATGGAAATTCAAGGAAATTCAAGGAGAGGTTAGGCTTTGTGTTCTTCTATTCAGGTCTTTTTTTTAAAAAATAGAGCTTATTCGGGTGACAGTGGTTAATAACATTATATAGGTTTCATGTGTACAATCTACAATGCATCATCTGGATATTGTATTGTGTGTTCACCACCCCAAGTCAAGTCTCATTCCATCACCATTTATCTGCTCTAAATGCTCTTCTACCTCCACCCACCCTCCTTCCCTCTGGTTATCACCACACTTCTATTCAGGTTTTGATTGCATGATGGTTACTCCCATTAGGGTGGGCAGTCTGCTTTACTCAGTCTCTGGATTGAAATAATAATCTCATCAAAAAAAATCCTCCCAGACATGCCTAGAATAATACTTGATCCAATATCAGGTACCTTGTGGCCCAGTCTAGTTGATGCATTAAATTAATAACACCACAGAGAATGTTATAGGGCAAATTAATTGAGGCCATTCATTCAATAAAGCTACTACAGGAGGTAATAGCTTCCCACCACTGCCAGTCTCTGATCATTTTTCTCGTAAAGGGTCCCCCGACTCTAGATTGAGTCACTATCGCCAGCATGACCCACCACATGATTGTCTGTTATTTAACCTTGTTTTATTAACTTATGAAGACCTTATTGTCTGACTTTAATCTAAGACCTAACCAGTAGTAGAAATGGATAGAGAACACGTGGCTAGGCTGCTGAGTAAAATGTTACTTAGGTACAGAAAACTTGTTCCTTCTCTAGTCAGATAACCTGGAGAAAACATGCCATCTCTCTAGGACTTTGGATTCCCATTTCTTAAATGAGGAGATTTCTCAGGTTACCTGCTTTATCAGAGCAAGACCCTGTTCATAATCACCTATGGGGAAACAGCTGAAGATGTTTCCCAAACCTACTTTGGATAAGCCACTAGAAAAATACTGAAATAGAAAGCCTTCAGTTCTATTCTCTGAAAGCTTACAGTCTATTAGGGAAGGGGAGCAAATAATTATGTAAGAATTAAATCTAGTGTTACAGTAATATAAAGAGGAGAATACAAGGTGGGAAAGACACCTAATTCAGATTTAGATTGAAGGGAAGGCCTCCTGGAGGTGATATCTAGATTGCTTCATGAAACGAAATAGTCGATGGCAGGCATGGGGACAGGGAGTGAGACAGAGAAGAAAAGAATCTGTGGTAGGTTAAGCTTTTGTTTAAAAATTTTCAATCCTTCTCCCACCTCACGTGTGTAGGTGGAGTGTACGTCTCTTCTCCTTAATTCTGTGTGACTTGCTTTGTCCAGTGGAATGTGGACAGAAATGATAACATGCCAATTCAGAGCCGAGGTCTAGGGAGGAGCCATCACATAGTTCTCTGCCATAACCATAAGAATAACACAAAGGCTAGTGTGATGGTCTAAGAAAGATGAGCGGCAAGTAGAGGTTAATATTAGCCCAACCCACCATGAAGAGCCAAGTCCCCTGACTTCACAGCTTGGAGCAGAGCTGCCCAGCTAATCAAGTGTCTGTCAGCTGATCTACACGTTACTTACAGATGTATAAAAGAGCCCAGGTGAGATCAGCAAAGCTGTCCCAGCCAGCTTGTAGATTTGTGAAAAATATAAGCTTATCTTTGGAAGTCACCGAGATTTTATGGCTATTTGTTATGCAGCATTATTATGGTAAGAGCTGACTGATACAGAAACGTTCTTGGTTCTTTCCTGCATTCTAGGCAGAGACTATGAGGGAAGAATACATAAAAAAAGGGAGCATTGACAATATATTAGTTTCTTAGGGTTACCACACCAAATTACCACACTGGGTAGCTTCGAATAAAAGATATTGATTCTTTAACAGTTCTGGGTGCTAGCAAGTCAAAATCACGATGTCACAGCAGGGCCTTGCTCCTCCAAGGAATCTAGGGAAGGATCCTTCTTTGCAAATTGGGGTTTCCAATGGGTCTTGGCATCCCTTGGCTTGTGGCAGCATAACTCTGAGCTCTACCATGTCCATATGAGCTTCCTCCTCATGTCTCTGTGTCTTAAATTTCTCTTTTCCTTCCCTCATAGGACACCTTAAATCCAGGATTATCCCATCCTGGGATTCTTCACCTAGTCACATTTACAGACCATAGTTCTAAATAAGGTCACATTCACAGACACCAGGGTTGTTTTGGGAAAACTACTCAACCCATTACTGCCAAGTGAGGAACTGAAAGCAGTTCATCAGATGGGGATTCATCTATTAAATAGGAACATTTAATACAACAGTAACCTACCTTATAAAGTTATTGGGTGGATTCAAAAGTTTTTTATACATAGAACACTAAACAATATCTGTTCATGGTAAATGGTCAGTAAGCATTAGGCGTCATCAAAATTTAGATAATTATCACTGTCTAACCAACTTTATTATGTTAAAATAAAATGAGCCCTGGCTGGTGTGACTGAGTGGATTGAGCTCCGGTCTGAAAACTGAAAGGTCGTTAATTTGATTTCTGGTCAGGGCACATGCCTGGGTTGCGGGCCAGGTGTCCAGTTAGGGGTGTACGAGAGGCAACGAATCAATGTACCTCTCACAGATGGATGTTTCTCTCCCTTTCTCCTCCCTTCCTATCTCTCTAAAAATAAATAATTAAAATCTTAAAAAAAATAAAATGAAATACTAGTTGGCAAAGCATTTTTGAAAGATGTTTTAAGTATCAAAACAATTTAAAATGTTATAACTTCTAAAAATTTCTCATGCATACATATTTTAATAAAGTAAATCACATTAAACATGTACTGAGTCCTGCATGGTAGGTACATCTTTTCATAAAGTGTATGATTTTTTCCCCAATGAATCAGACTTTGCATATACATCCGGCATCTGAAAGAGCAGCTCATTTGCTCAGTTTGGTGTTCATGCAACATGCTACAAATCGACTGAAAATGGAGACTTTTGGTTAAAATAACAAGATTGAGACAAGAACACAAGCTAGTATTTTTCTTGGCTGGAATCCTTGGGAACCCTGAATACTCCCACATAAATATACCATTGTCAGATTTTCTATGTAAATGCTTATTTATCTTCTTTTGGGATGCCTTCTGTGTAGAGTATGGTTTTCAAAAGCATTGAAAACACTCCTATAATTTTTTAGTAACCTTCTCCAGTGGGGCTGGGAAATGTCCTTTTTGCTAACCAGTGGGAGGAAATGACTGATTTCACCTTTTAAAATATGAACATTAGGCTTTCCTGATGAAAAACAAACTGCATAGGACTCAGGGTGCTGTTTCGAGTTGTCATTTGTGGGCTCAAAAAGTACTTATTACAGACCCACAACGTGCCAGGCCCCACACTAAAAGCTGGGGTGGACATTTAAATTAAAAACGAGAATAAGATATTGCCCTTACTCTCATACAGTTAAGTATAGGAGACAGATGAGGAAGTCCACAAGCACAGCAGAGTGATGGACATCACACTGGTTCTACTGAGAGGTAT